>SNQJ01S0039954.1:0-17494 GCA_010110895.2 Picea sitchensis
TATAACCATCATGTTTCAAAGTGTTGGAAAAGATTGGCCGCTTTCAGGAAACTTTCTAAGCAAAGGCAGCGTGAAAGGAGGATGCAAAAGGTTTGCACTCATTGTCAGAAGCGGGGTCATCTTGTTGACCAATGTTGGACGTTACATCCAACTATTCGTCCACAGCCTAAGAAGCAGTTGGATAAGGATATTAGCGAGAATGGAAGAGGAGATTCCATCATCGATGTGAGTCAAGATGATTCACAAGAGGACGATGTTCTGCAGAAAAAGTCACCGTTCAGTTGGTTTGGTAAGAAATGGTTGGATTTCCTAAGCAAGTGAGGCTTGCGTTTTTCTGTTGTAAATGCACTTTTCAGTGTTATGTGTGGATTTATGGAAAGCATGATAAGTTGCAGCCATTGATATTTTTTGTATTCAACTCTTAAGTACCCATATGTTTTGGGGTTGTACTTATGATTGTACTAGAAGGAGAGTTGAAGAGTCATGAACATGCATTTGTTTTTATGTATGTGTAAGCAGTGAACCTGGTGATGGTTCATCATGAGTGATTCATGATTGTTACATGTTTGTCGACTTGTCATTTTTGGAAGGTTGATGTTTCAATGAGTCTTGACTGGTGTTGATGATTTTCTGACGACTATGTTGTGGCGATTGTGTTTTTCGACTTGTGTTTAGTCGATGGTGTTTGTTGGCTTGTAAGTCAATTTTGAGTACATCGAGATGCAGGAAAACGCCATGTACTTTGATTAAGTACGAGATGTGACATTTTGTTTGAAGAACAAAAGATTTTGTTGGCATCATTTTCAATCTTGTATGATTTGTTTTCAAGATTGATGGTTTTCTTGGCTTGTGACAAGATGTCACAGGAAGTTTTTGCAGCCATTGGAGAGATGATTTTTTTGACGCCAAAGAAGTTCGAAAGAGGGACTTGATTCTCAGTGGGAAGGTTGGCAGTCTTCCAAGCACAGAGAGAGCAGTGGGTCAGCAGCAGCCAGAGAGCAGTGGTTGAAGGACATAGCCAGTTGCAGCGCACAACATGTCAGAGTATTCAGGTGATTGTCGAAAATATTTTGATATGACTTGAAAGCAGATAGATAAGCTTTTGTGGGTCCAAAAGCCTTTCAGTGGGAAGGTGTGATCAAAATCTGGATCAGGGATCAAATTTTGCTCAATTTTCAAAGTGCTCGTAATGCGATGAAAATGGTGCCATTGCGTTCGTCTCGTCTTCCTGATTCCGGCGGTATATTTACTTTCTCAAACGGAGTCTGTATGGAGAAGATATCGCGATCTGTTCGCCGAGCCAAACAGGAAAAATTTTGATGCTGATTGTACCTGTCCGTATAGTCCGTACAGGACACGTGTCAAGTCCGTACAGTCCGTACAGGACACGTTCCAGGACCGTATAGCATACGTGGCCGGTCCGTATAGGACACGTGGCGACTTCAGGGAGTGACATGTGTCAGGCATTTTTGGACTTTTGGGCATACGATTGACCAATTCGGAGGTGACACGTGTCACCACTAGAAGGGTGACACGTGGCACATGATGACGTCAACATCCTATGTGGCCCGAGATGACGTGGCTTGATCATACGACTTACACGTGGCATTTGACGTGGCAAGCATTCATTGGCTGACAGTTGGGCGAGTTATATTGCGACACGTGGCACTATTCGAGCGAATGCTTGGGTGCCACGTGGCCCAATCAGCGGCTGCCACGTGGCACCCCATTTTTGGTTTGTGTGTTGGTTCAAAAACTTGTGGAGCTGACCGGATTCGAACCGGTGACCTCCCCCCATACAAATCTTTCGCCCATTTCCGCTAACCATTATACCGACCTTTGTTCCTTGTTTAATTTATCAACACACATATATTTGAATTTGCAAAGTTGTAATATGGACAGGGGGTCGGGCCGGGGCTTAGCCCCGGCCCGTGGTCGTTTGACTTTGGCATGTGACCATAACATTAAACCATATGTAAATGCGCGTGGGGTTTAAATTACCCGTGGTTTCATTGTAAACCATGCGACCCTATGGTATATGGGGGCGGTGTTACCGTTTGCGCGCGGATTTAAATGCAAACCAAAGTTTATATTACCACATATATGATGTGCGTGGTAATGTTTTGTGCGCGTGGGTGTATAAACATAAACCATATATGTGCGTTGTGTTTTATAAACCAACGGTTATATAACCATATCCAAATGTTTGTGCGCGTGGTTGTTAATGCGCGCGGTTTCAAACGGTTGGCACGGTTTTAAAACCGTTAGCCTTTTTGTCCATAGCCCGAGGTCGTATGACCCAGGTGACCGAGTGCTAGGCGGTTGGGGGCTGGAGGCGCCCTAACCATCCTACAGTTTGCACAGTTATTCGTAACCATTCGATGCTAGGTTTTAACGCGCATTGGGAGCGTGTTCTTGGTTCATGCACACAGAGGTGCGTTTTGTAGAGCCAGTTCCAACAAAGCTTGAAGGAGGAAAATGGAGGAGGCCTAACTTCTTCATCGTTTGGCCGATTGAGGTGCCGTAAAAGCCAAGCTAGGGGTTTTTGGATGTGCTGGATCCATTGGTGTCGTTTTCACAGCCATTTGAAGACTCTTCATGCAATTTTTTCACCGTTGAAGTTTCAGCAAGCTCCAGGGAGCTTGAAGCCCTCTTTGATGGAGGACATGGTTTGGTGAGCCTATATTTGTTTTGATTGAATAATCATTTTTGGCTAATTGATATGCTCTGAACACATTGGGACAGGTTTCAGAGGCTGTTGAGGACTTTTACAGGTGTTTTTGACAAAGAGAATCTCAGGGAAGCTTATGGCCACATGCAGAAGAGGTTATGCCTGGATGAGCCATGATCCGTTTTCAAAGTTGTAGTAGTCATTTTTGGGGTTTCTATGTGTTCTAATCTCAATGGTACAGTTTGTTTTTCCATTGGAGTTGAGCAGCAGCTTGTAAAAGAACTTTTGACTAATTAATCTCAGAGAGCCAAGTCCATTATGGAGGCTCAAGGAGATGTAGCCCGTAGGGGGGTGAACTCCTTTATCATGTTTTGATTGTTCTGAGTTTGATGGTTTGTTTGCTGCAAGTTGTGTTGCTGTGTATTTATTGAAAGTACATATATAAACCATTTAAAAGAACATTTTCTCACACATAATCATTTACAAGAAGAAGCATGAACTTAACACATAAGTTTATATTGCATATTTATACACATGAAGCAAGGTCCTGTAAAGTTTATTTTAATGAAGTAGGGGTGCTTGCATAGCATAACAAGTCAGCCTTCTATTTTCAGATCAATTGCTTTGTTTCTTTGTTAATAACCATGAAGATTATTTTGGTCTCCATTGTTATTTGATAGCATCACACTTTTCATTGCGTTATTGGCTTCCCGAATGTCATTACAAATTTTGACAATTTTTTCTTTATCCCTCCTGCCATCTAAGATTCGCCATAATGTTTATGTCAAATTCTTCCCGATATGCATTGTATCAAATAAATGAACTATTTTTAGGTCCTTATAGTAAGGCAACATCATGAATTGAGTGGGATAACATTTCATTCCTCGTGGAAGCCCATTATTACTACCTTCACGACGACGACATTGATGAAGCATAAAAAAAAAACAGAACACTATTTATCAAATGCGGTAAAATAAAATGAATAATTAAAATAAAATTTCAAAACATGATTCCATTTACAATACATAAACAAAATGCGTACCTCAAGGATTAATTCTATCATATGCCAACTTCCATAGGTGAGGTACCATTCTTTGTTGTTTTAGTCCAGTCTCTTGTTTCCCATTGAAAAGATCTTTTTCAGTAGTACGATACTTATGGTTCTTAGAGAGGAAGTGTCTATACTCATCAAACACCTCCTTTCCTAAAAAATTTGACTGGTGAGATTTCATCTTAGGACCACAAACTAGACATTCAAATTTACCCTTTGTTTGAAGACCTACAACAAATGGATTAATGTGAATTATTAATTTACGAAATGATTATTTAAACAACATGCATGATATATTCAATTAATTATATATTATTCAAGCGTGCAATATGGAAAGTTACATACCAAAAAAATGTGTTAGTCCTGGGGCATCATGAATTGTCCATAAAATTATTCCACAGCATTGAAATATCTTCTACCCAATTGGTTTACAGATGTCATACATAGTGATGCCCTCCCATAACTTTAGTAGTTCATCGATAAGAGACTTGATATACACATTCATATATTTAACTTGGTACTTACCTAATTGTTTGAAATTACAATAAATTACTACCATGGTATGTATATATAAGTAAATAAATAAATAAAAGATGTTATGCAAAAAAAGAGAAAAATGAAAAATTTTAATTAGAAAAATTAATGTAAACAAATACGTGGAATAATCATTGTCAACATTATGTGCTCCCTCTTTATTGACATCCAAGGAGAAATGTTATTGTTTATAATAAAAAAATAGGCCACACTAAGTAAACAAACCGAAGCTCTCCAAATGGATTAACACCGTCAGTTTCCAATGAAAGCCTAAAATTACGAGGTTCATCTGTAAATTCTAGCCATTTTGAAGAAATTTCCTTAAATGCATAACCATCTGCAGGAATTCGAAGAATCCCATCTTCAATTCTCTTTCGTGCATGGTAATCCATAAACTGTGTTATGCTTTGGCACTTGAACAGTCACTACAAACGTGGAATTATGGGAATATGTCGGAGAACCTTTTGAGGGACCATTTTGGTTACTTGATCGATTCAATATCTATTGATACCACATATCGGGCATTTTGTTTTTGACGCATGTTGTCCATAATATATAATATGATCATCAGGACATGCATCTATACTTTGATACTCCAAGCCAATATCTTTCATAATGGCATGTAAATCACGATATGTGCAAGGTAAAATATTTGACGAGGGTAACGGAAATTCACCTAACAATCTAAAACATAAAAATTAATTAGTTAATGTAAAGAATAGTAATTGTAAAAATTGCATTTTTATTTTACACATTAATTAACACTAAAACAAATGGGGAAAATTCAAACTTTAGGTAGATGTGATGAAACATATTACATACCTTAGGATCTGTGTCATACAAGTGTTCGAAAAATGATTCGTAACATTTAAGTTCACCAACAACAATGTAGTGGAGAAAATATTTTCTCTTGACCCTTTATAAAGTTGTTTATTTGCCTTTTCAATACGAGGTTCATCATAAATACCATCATTATTGTCCCCATGATCCTCATCTGGATGACCGAATAAGTCTTGGATCATTTTATTTGTCCCATCAAATTGAACTATGTTATTATTGTCATCTACTTCCATGGGATCATTAACTTGATCTTCATTATCTGCTTCAAGTTCTTCATCTTGTACAACATCATTTTTGTTACTACTTTGTGCTTTGTGCATAAAGTTAGGGGAAAAATCTAACTTTATAATTACAAACAATCATGAAAAATTAGTGCATGCATAAAACAATATAAAAGTTTGAGAATACAATAAATATTAAAACAGATAATGAATGTATATATAGCTACTTAGCATGGGACGATATTCATTTGATCCCCTATCCATGTGCCCATATTTTGTACAATGTTTTTTAGTTGTTGTTGTTAAAACTCTTTCGGGATGTCTAGTACAACAATTTTTGCAAGGTAAATAACATTTACCGTCACCCTTTTCACCCTCTATAATTTTTTTCCCACCTCTAATGTTTTCTGACATTCTTCCCCATAGACATATACTAAAAAAAAATACATGTTTTTTGTTCGCCAAGAAGACCATATTATACCCTTTTTGAACTTTCATTATTATAGAAAACTTGTCGCAACATCCGTAAAATGCAACATATTTATAGATTTTATAATGTCACAGTTCCGACGATTGTTGACCAAGTCAAAGTTGACTTGTTCAAATACTAGGTGACCTTTGGGATGGGGAAAACCTAGTTTTCATAACGTCGCAAGTGCGACGAATATTTCACCAACGTCACAAGAGAGATGAAAATGCAATGTCATCGAAAGAGCGACATCCTCCTACCTTTGTCACAAGAGAGACATGTTTTTGTAGTACGTTGCAAGAGCGACGTTATTGGGGAATATGGAGAAAAAAAATTAAAGTTTCCTCTATTTTTCAACAGTGTGTCCAATTTTGTCCATAACATCACAAATAGAATGATGCAATTTTTCCAATATGTACTAGTGACTTTTGAGAGGAATTGCATTCAATTTCTTGCAAATTGACAATGGCGTGACATTGGAGGATGCTCCTTAATCAACCAAGCAATTATGTAGGTTTATGTTGAATACTTCGAACGTTAAAAGGAAAGGTGGGACAAAAGGCCTTCCTCTTTTGTCTACTGAGCAAGAGTTCACATTTGGTTTGTTCTTTAGATCTGTGGGAGATGGGACCTCACCTAGGTCAGTGCTTGTTATAGGGGCTTCTATTGACCTTAAGGCATGTAAAATAAAATCCTTTTGCTGGGGAATTCTACACATGTCCATGACAGACATATTAGCCTTCAACTTCTTTAAGTCTTCTACTATGTTGTAATCCAACTTGGGTGACTCCTGTGTGTGTATGTTTATAGGTTTTCTTTGGGAGAAAAAAGGTGTTTTCGATTGATTAACTATTCATTTTCCTCCCAAAGACTGGATAGTGATAAGATCATTTGAGACCTGTTGAGATTTACTTCGCGTTTGTACATCCAAAACGTCAATGGGTGGTTCCTGGACTCCAAATACATCGTCGAGAGGCATCGGAAAGTCAGGATCCCACAACAAAATGGTTGTTTCTTCTGGAAAATCAACTTCCTCCTGGTCGGTGATGTTCACCACTGAGTTGCTTGGTTGTTCGGTAAGAGAAAATTTGTCTAGGAATCGATTGGCCATTAAATTCATAGCGTGCACCCATTGGGGACAATCTCTTTCGGAATGTTTCTCTTTATGGTACATACAAAAAGAGTCGGATGCTACATTAACCAGGTCGATGTTTAAGTTGGTTGGGGGGGTTCAATCACTTTGAAAGGTGGGTTTCTTTTAAAAAAGGGTTTATAAGGCCTTTGACCTTGGTTTCCTTCCCTGACACTTATTTTCATGTCTACAATTTCATTTGAAATTTTCTTTATCATCCGTTGTAGGTCTTCTATGTCCCCACCTCCCTTTTCGGGACCTTGTTCTATTTTTTTTCTCGGGGGTCTAGTCAACAAAAGTCCTCTCCTAGGTGGAGGTTGAACTTCCTTCTTAACTAGCGAGACCTGGCCCTCTTTGCATTCCTTAATTTGAAATTCAACCATTTTGGCTTCCTCAAAATTTTCAGCTAGGGTATGTTTGGCAACCCTATTTACAAACATTGAAATAGAAGTAGGGAGAGAATTAGCATATACCTCAATTTGCAACTCCTGAGTAGGTTTAGCTTTGGGTTGAATTTGTTCAGGATAGTGGTAAATCATTGATTGAAGCTTTTAACCTTCTCTTTTGAACTCATGGTGGCGGCGAACAATTCAGCCATTAAAGATCCTTTGGTGGTTTATTTTGCAAAATTTTCTAAGAAATCCTTTTGAAACTTCAGCCAACTAGTTATGGACCCCACAGGAAAGTTAAAATTCCAAGTCGAGGCTGAATTCTCAAAGGTATAGGTAAAATTCCTCCACACTATGTCCTCATGTTTTACATTCATCAATCTTATATCTAGTATGAACTTTTTAATATGGTCTTCAGGCAATCCGGAGGTTTCATGGTCGAATTTGGGAAGTAATTTTTCTAGGTGTCGAGGGAGGTTATGTACCCCTCCTGGGATTGCCAGAGCATCTCTAGCCAACCAAGGTTGATTATTTTGAGGTTGATTTCCCCTTTCTTCATTATTATTGTTATTATCCTCCATGTCATTTGATTTTGAAGTTGAGCGATCAGAGTTAAACCCTCCCTCGTCGGATTCAAAATCGTCAGGCTCAGAGTAGTTACCAGTTGGTGTTTTGGGGATCAGATTAAGGGGTTGTTCAATCTCAGTGAGGGAAAAATCTATCAAGTCTTCTACTATGTGAACAAAAACTTGGTCAGGGGTATCGACAATTGGTTTGCTTACTTGTTTTCTACGAGGTAGTAAGGGGGCTAAGGGTAACGATCCAATTTTTCAAGCGTAAGCTCTTGTGATTATTCTGAATTGGTCCAACTCCTCGTGAGGAAGAGCATAAGGTATTTTAGGGAATATGTGTTCTACTTCCTCGTGCTGGGGTGAGTTACTAGTTTCAGGAGTACTCTTTGTATGTGGGTTGTCTTGAGAATGACTAGCCATGCATGTGGGTTTTTTTTAATCTGTAGGCTATGTGAAATATATTATCAGAAGTGTCATTAGCCATTCATTAATTCAGGCCCTCCTTCTAGCGCCAATTCTATTGAGGGGTCCAAGATCCCTTTAACTCAACAGTAGGAACCAAACCTGCCTTAGAGGCCCAATTAGACTCTACAACGTTTGATGGGTGGAATGGTTCTCAAAATCTTTCGATCTAGCTAATTTATCGATGGGATTTACTTAGGGATTGACATGGTATATTTCTGTGAAAGTTCCTCCTTCAGATTAAATGTTCTCTTTTGTCTTTTCTTTTATTAGATGAGTCTGATAAAATGAGGTGTATTGGTATAAAACAACTGATATAATGGATTCTTAACTACTGAAGAAGGTTGATCATGGGCTAACCCTCGTGCTCAAGCATGTAGACAATGATATTCACACCTATTACAAGTCTAGTAATAATATGTTAACTTGTTGGTATTTCAACAGTGACTGAGATATAATTATTGAAATAAAATATGCATGCAATAAGATGAGTGAAAGAAAAATAGTTTCCTTAGCTCTACCATCAATCACACATTAACACAACGATTCGTTTTTCATCATTAAGAACAAAAGAACTGTTAAAATATTGAAGCATATAGCTTATCAATAGATTCAGAAACTCCTACTCATTATAGCATCAACTATTGAAATAAAAGTTGGAAGTAGTTCCTCCTCAATTCAATCACATAACGCCTTTGATGAAAAACAATTTTTTGTCTTTGGTTCTAAACAAAACTTCTCAATTAAGGTTTCTCATAAATAGTTCTTTACAATTCTCAAAAAAGAGGGTCCCTTTCCCAAAACCATCGACCATTTCTAAAAGGTTAATCTCCCTATTTATAAGTAATCACTAACTAAAAATAGTTGCTACAAGTTTGTGTTAAGTAAAACAAAAGATTGTCACGTGGCACTTGATCTCTTTGTTCTTTGGAAATCATCTCGTGGTTCTACTAGAGTGGATGACTCTTCTCGTATTCTGACCACTTGACGAAGAGATCATCGCATGTGTTAGCATACGGGAATCTGTGTTGGTCCATCAGGGCTGAAAGGGTTTCCTTCACTTCTATTGCCCGTTCTCTATATTTGGTGACTTTGGCACTTAAACGCTACAAAAATGCATGAGCCTCGATCGGATGTTCCATAAACTTTTGTATTTGACCCGGTGTCATTCTTTCCACCAGTGTGATCTCCACTCCCCATGTTGATTCATGTTATGCATGTCGTTTGACTATGTCATGCAAGTCGACAAAGTAGTCGGATGAGCTGGACTCTAGGAGGCCAATGTCTTTCATATCCCGATTGATATTTTCCCAACTTCTTTTACACTCGGCCCACCTCTTTTGTATTTCTTACTAAGGTTTATGGGCCATCCTTACCCAGTATTTGACTGCTTTCCTGATTCGGGATATGTTTCTATCCGTCAACACTCGAATACCATGCTCCTTTGTGTCTCGATCCTTCTGCACTGCACTGATGTAGTCAATTTGTTATATATCTTGGTATGCCTTTTCATACCATCTCTCCACATCCTTAGAGGTTTCCAGTGCCATAAGGGTATCTTCTTGGTAATCGGCAACACATGCAGTGAAGAGATGTCTTTCGCTCGTGAACTTTGCATATGCATCTTGGAACTCGCTCTTCAAAATAACTGTGGCCTACGTTGAGTCTTGGTAATATTATTCCAAGTGGCGCAGATGGTCTAGCTCCTTCAGTACGGTGTCTAGTTCCTTTTCATCTCACTTTTCTCGATCCAACATGGCATCAATGATAGCCATCCCTGTGCTGATGAGATAAAATGTCGTCATGTGTTCTGTGTTGAGCAACTTCTCCTCCGTGGTGATGAGAATCGAGCTATCCAACGTGAGTCTTCTTTTCTTGGTGGTCCTCCTCATGATATCTTTACTCTTCCTATTGTTAGCGATATCCTGTATATATCTGACCTCATCAATAGGCTCAGGGATTTGTTCTTCTCCCCAGGTCAGAGTGTTTCCCAAGCTTCCTGTTGTATGTATTTTCTCTAGGACCGGTTCTTGTACTTATTCCATATGTTCCAATGGCTCGAACTTCATTTAGTGTTCATCATCTAGTGAGGTATCAGCCAAAATTGAAGAGTCAGTGACAGGACCAATACTTACTTTGTGATTGGTTGTTGAGGTGTCGATCTCTAGTTATTGCAATTCCTCTTTTTGTCCATATAAACCTAGCTCATCCCTGGATATGTCTTTTGGGGTTCCAGATAGGTCTAGAAGTTTAGTTTATAAGATACTTTCGACCTTGTGGTCACCCTGTAGAGGGCTTGGAATGGATGCATCATGACCTGGAGAAAATGTCCCCCCTGGTTCTTTCTCCTCTATAATTGGTATCGGAGTTATAAGTGAGACCTATGAACTCTCTTCATCATCATAGATGGTTATTAGATCAAGCAGGGTATTAGGCACCCTCGTTACACCTGGTGTTCTTGGAATCTCATACTGGGTTGGAATGGTCACCATAGATTTGGCATGTGGTGATGGAACTCTAGGATTTTCTAGACCAGTGGTTTCCTCCAGTTGTGTTTAATCTGATCCATTTAGCTCCTCTATGATTTTGATTGGGTCGGTCAGGGTGATCCTCATCATTTCTACTAGTTGAGGATCGTTCTCTAGATGCTCGATGACTCTTTAGGCTCCTTCTAGTAGCAACATCCCCCTCCTTTGTTCCTATGTGTCTTATGCTACTCTTTTTTTCTTCTCTAACCCTGAGGGCTTCTTAAGCCGTCTGTTCTATCATTTTGACTTGTTAATCCATACTCATAGCTTTTAACCTAGTCATGTTCAGGTTAGATTTTCTCTATAGTACCTCCTCCCAGTCCTGAGCACATTCTGTAAAAATATCGTCATCAAACTTATCATGTGTGTATGGCCAATAGGAAGATACTTGTGACGCATGTTGGAGAACTAGGCCTTTAGGGTAATGCTTGCAAAATCGGACTATCGAGAACCTATATTATAGCTGAATCAAACCCTCTTGTTTAGATTGACCAGTGTCCTTCACTATAAAAAACCCTACATGGAAACCATAGGGTATGAACGCTCATTTCTTGTCCTTAACCAAAGTGGCATTATAGCCTCGCAGCATGGTCTGGTAACAAATTTCTCCTACGAAGAGTCAGTCTAGGACATGAGCGCGGAGACAATGTGGTGCGTCGGTGGCCCCGAACACCTTGATATAGGTTGTGGTTTCATCTAGGTACTAGTGGCCTACTTTTGAAATCATTTTCTTGGCCTCTAGAGATAGTCTTGGACATTCTTTTTTGAAAATAATGAAATACACTCGAGCTATGAATTCATCGCAAATGAGAGCATACGATTTCTTGTACCTATTTTCCCACAGGATGTTGAAGTAAACATGTACAGGTAGCTCTGCAATGTGCCAATTCAGATTCATGTCGGCAAAGACATTCCTTGCGCATATCATGTCTAACAAATAAATATCCAACCTCTGTGCGTCTTCATGATCGATTATCCAACCTAGAGTCTCAATTCAAGGCAAGACTAGGGTTTGACAGGCTACCATATGCAAGCACGACTACCAGATATTCAAAAACACATGGTCGTCGAGTTCCCTTACATCCGATTCGTTGTAGGGAATAAACTCCGGGTAATCTTCCCGATTAATTATGTTGAACAAATCTCCCCATTGTGGGAGCATCATCATTAATCCAGTGGTTTCTTCTATATCGCCAAAAGCGGGGGGTTGAGTAAATGCCTTCTTAGTCGATGTTTTGATGACTGGTTCCGCTCTGGGAGCAAATTCCAACTGCCTCGCAGTGTCGGTTGAATATCCTTCACCAATCTTTGCTTCCTTCAATTTCAATTCCCTCGACGAGCGTTTGGTCATTGGATTCCTTGGAGGCATTTTTTCCTCTTCTTCACACTAGCTTAACCTGGTTTGTTTCGAATTTATGAGGATCAAACCCAACTCTTGAGACATTGTCTTCGCTTCTTCGGCTACTCTGAAAATGAGAAACTTGTGTGCAGAATGTAGGTGTTCGAAGTTGTCTTAGTGATTTTAAATGGAGAGAATACTTACCTAGTCGCATCAGTTCTTCAATTCAGGGTGTGAGTGTGGTTCTCAAATATATGTCGCCAAATCGTCATTATGTTCAAGATTAAATGCAGTCGTATGTTGGCGATGCAGGTGCAGGCTATAATGTGGTTCATCGATGATTTCAAATTCTCGTTGTTCAATCGACGCACATGGTAGCAACGTATGTGGAGAGAAACATTAAATGGCCTATTAAATGGCAGAATCCCATCTTATTTTGTGTTGAAAATGTCTCATCGTTCCGCTAATTTAACGGGTGGATCGGGAGTCGGTGCTTCTCTTTAGACAATGTTCGTTGATATCTCTTGGAAAAAACTCTGATGCAGATCCATCTTTTCATACAACGTTGATGTGGAAATGATGACTTGGAAATGTGACTAGGACATGGGGAAACCTAAGGTGACTCGATATGAAACTAGGTCGTACGAAATTCCTACGCGGAAAAGACACATGGCGTTTGAGATTAGCATCTTCATTTCATCGTGTTATTCGGAATTGTGGATTTTCATTA
Source organism: Picea sitchensis (assembly GCA_010110895.2). Classification (NCBI taxonomy): domain Eukaryota; kingdom Viridiplantae; phylum Streptophyta; class Pinopsida; order Pinales; family Pinaceae; genus Picea; species Picea sitchensis. The sequence goes on from SNQJ01S0039954.1 coordinate 12,939, forward strand.
GATAAGTATTTTAATAATAGATCCTACCCTGCCAATGCCAAAAAATTATCAAGGGTCGACAATCAGCGATAAGTTTAAACAAGCATTCCCGAATTACCCCCCTCGAAACTTGTCGATGTTGAAAATGCATTAGGGATCGATGATCGGCGATGTGTCAATGCAAAAAATTTCCATGATTTAACTCTTTTAGATTTCACTGACAATAAACAAACACATCAGTAATCGACTATCAAAGGTTCATCATGGCCCATGTCAATGTTTAACCCTCTCATGTTTCGACGACTTCCTGAATCTCCTTTGCGAACAACCAGTGTAAATCTACTCTGTTGTTTTATCGATACCATTGATACATCAGCGATCAACGATTATTGTTTTTATGCGGTCATTTTACTTGCTCGGATTTTTCTGACACCAAACATACGCATGCGGGTCACAAGTTTAGCTGCAGATTCTTAGTTGAAACGCCAAGTTCTTTTTAGACACAAAGGTTTCACTTTGACAGGTTCAAATTAATCCAACTTGATCAATGATGAGACATGAAAACGAAATTAGTGATCCCTCCACAATGTAATCAATTCAGAAAGCAGAACAAAATAAAACAAGTGGTACCCAAAAGAGAAAAAAATTTCATAAAATCTTTTAGGGTGTGTTGAGCGCTCAACAGACTGCAACTAACCAAACTACTCGTTTAAGCAATGATTCCAACCATAATCCTTTATGGATAGATGAGGACCTTATTTTAGCTAATAGCTACAAAAAAAGATCTGAAGACCTAACTGAGAATTTGTTTGATACTGAGCGATTCAAGCTCCACATTCTCAAGACCTAATAACATGCAATGGAGTAATTAAGTGGCCAAACTCCAACCAGATCAATTATATTCATGGACTAGGTAGTAGTTTCGTAGATTATGTGATATATGATATCCATGTTTCCAACCACATAGTAACTTTTGACCTTTTAAATAATTATGAACCCAACTCTGATCATGGACCTTTAACCCTAACTCTAAACTTTGTCATGCATAGGAGCGCCAATAAAGAAATTTCTAATAATCAAAGGAAACTGCTCTTATAAGTATTTTAATAAGTGGAAAGGGTAGTTGTAAAATTATGATAGAGGTATTCAATTTTGTATTTATAAATACAAAATTGAATACCTCTATCATAATTTTACAACTACCCTTTCCACTTCTATTAACAATTTTTCTTTCGAGGTGTCTTGTAAAAAGAATAATATAAAAACCAACCCTTGGTATGATAAAGAGTGTAGAATTGTTAGGAAAGTCATTACAGATGCTTCTAGTAAGTCCTTAAAACTCAATAAGATCAATATGTACAAATCCCTAATTAAAAGGAAAAAAAAAATATATTATATCAATAAAAGGCAAGAGCATCTTTCACAACTTTTTAATCTTGATCCTAAGAAGTTATAGAGGAAAATTATAATTCGCAATACTAAAGAAAATAATATGATTCCCTTAAGGGACTGAAATTCCTACCTTAAAAGTCTTTATGAGTTCCTTAATTCCATGGACACCATTCATATTGTCCCTATAGAGGATGAATTTTTTTCTTTGGATCACATATAGTTCAAGGTCAAGCGGCTTGCAAATGGGAAAGCTAAGGACATTGAAGGCTACCAAGCTGAAATTTTTAAAATCGGGGGGGGCTATCCTCATCCCTCACATACACAAGCTCTTCAATTTAGCAGTCAAGCAGGGCTTCCCTAAACCCTGAATGCAAAGATTCATTGTTCCTATTTTTAAAAGAGAGGATAGAAACATTCCCTCTAGTTGTAGGACCATGATGATTAGGCCGATTTTAGCCAAGATATATGGAATTATTTTGGAAAAGAAGATTAGCTTATGGCTAGAAAGTCATGGTAAAAGTGCTAAAGGCCAGGCTAGGTTTAGGAGATGTCATTCAACTGTGGACCATCTTGTTACCTTTAGGATCATTGCAAAGGAGTCATGCAATACTAAAACCAATCTTTTTTGTTGTTTTCTTGACTTTAAAAAATCTTTTGACGTGGTTCACAAGAAAAACCTTTGCTATATGTTGGAAGAGATAACAGTTTCTTTTGAGTTTAAGGGTTGTTGCAATAAGATTGTATGAGAAATTTATTTTCAAGTTTAATAACATTGAAGGTTGGTTGAAAGAAATTAACTGCAATATTGGAGTCAAGCAAGGTTGTCCCTTGTCCCCTATCCTTTTTGGCATATACATCGACAAGTTAAAAGATTGCTTGAAAGAAGCAGGTTGTGTTATCCCTACTCTCACCAGTATAGTCATCAATCTTCTTCTTTATGTTGATGATATCATTCTTATGGCGAGGAGTCCCCGCGATCTTGGAAAACAACTAAGAATCCTCAATGATTTTTTCTCTAATATGGGTAATGACAGTTAATACTAACAAGACTAAGGTCATGATTAAATCCAACAAGATCACTTATGATACCTTCGTATATGAAAAGAACAACTTGGAGGAAGTTACCTCATACAATTATATTGGAATCGACATTCACCACAAACTCAATTGGAATTATAGCATTGAGACAAGGATAATTGGAATATTGAAAGCTTATTATGATCTTGAAAACAACTATAAATCATCCAATCTTTGGATATGGGATAAGAAGAAACTCCTCTTTGAGACTCTTGTTACACCTGTTATTCTATATGGATGCCAAGTTTTGGGATGCAGTATCTCTCGAGAATCTTGGGAAAGATATAGCAAATCCAAAACAATTTTATAAGCTATAATCTCAAAATTAAAGGAAATATGCCCCATCCTATCCTCCTCTTAGAGGCCAGCCTTTCCCCCATTGAGAACATGACTATGACTAGATACCTAATGTATAAGAACAAGTTAAACAACATGGAAGACAAGAGGCTTCCTACAATTGCTTCAAACTCCAGCGGTAACCACCTTCGACTCAAGTGGGGATGGCATAAAGATGTCCAATCTTGGCTAAGGCATTGGGGCATCATGGAAGAGACCATTTTGCAGAATAAGGATACTATTAAAAATATTATTAAATCAAAATTTAAGGAGAAAATGTGGTGTGATAAAGAGTTAGAGGAAAAAAGAAAATTAAGGTATTATAAGGAGGTAATCAACCATAATCTAGAAGATCAAAATTATCTCTTTGTTTTGACAAGTGTAAAGAAAAATATAAACATTGTTAAGATAAGAACAAATTCCCATGAGCTCCATAGTGACACTGGACGTTGGTTCATTCCTAAAACACCATGGGATGAAAGAGTGTGTCAGCTTTGTGACACTAAGAAGGTTGAATATGAAAATCATTTTCTCTTAGATTGTCCAACCTATACCCATATTAGATGTCAATTTCAAAATATATGTCAGCGTGCCAACCTTCCTAACCTTTTAGCTCAACAAAACTATGGTGATCTTCGAAAGCATGTATTAATGTTTTTTTAGCACGGAAACAAAATTCTAAAGAATATCAAGTAATCTCTTACCCTCTTTAGGTCTAATAAACCAATTGAGTCTTAGTGAATGTTTTTCTTCATCATCATCATCATCATCATTTTTATCAAATATATATTTATTTTAATCTCTTTTAATATTTATTATACTAATTAAAATTTAATTATATGATGATTTGATGTAGTAGTAGTCTTCGTCGTAGTCATCATCATCAATTATACTAATTAAAATTTAATTATATGATGATTTGATGTAGTTAACAAAGTACAATTCAATGTATTTATTCGACTTCTTCATACATAAAACCAAGTAACATCCCATATATGTATTTTATTGTCAATTTTTTTTATTTACAAATTGAAAGATAAGCATTCTTCATAATATTTTGAAATTAGATCTCAATTTCAAAATATTTGTCACCCTATCAACCTTCCTAACCTTTTAGCTCAACAAAACTATGGCTATCTTAATGTTTTTAGAGCACAAAAACAAAATTGTAAAGAATTGCAAGTAATTTCTTACCCTCTTAAGCTCTAATAGACCAATTATGTCTTGGTGGATGTTAATCATCATCATTATATATAGATATATAATTTTTCATCAAATTTATATTTATTTTAATCTCTTTTAATATTTATTATACTTGTTAAAATTTAATTAAATTTAATTATATGATTTGATGTAGTTAACAAAGTACAATTGAATATATTTATTTCACTTCTTCACATATAAAACCAAGTAACATCCCATATATGCATTTTATTGTCAATTTTTTTTTTTTTTATAAATGAAAGATCAGCGTTCTATTCAATATCTCCCACGACTCAAACAACTTTCCATTTTTTATATTATCACCTTAAAAATATCCATATTATATTGTAGGTTAAAGCTTTTAAGAAATGATGATTTTTTGAGGGAATAAAAAATTGTTGGATTAGTAAATTTGAGTGATTATTTATGTATGAGTGTTATGAGAGTTTTTCAGTATGCTAAATTCATTTCTACATTTAGAAATAGATTTGAACAACAAAAAATAGTAATTCAAACGAAAAAAACACCATTTAATAGAAATAAATTTTGAACAAAAAAAAAAAAAAAAT
>SNQJ01S0039954.1:34898-52358 GCA_010110895.2 Picea sitchensis
ATCCACTCTTTCGCGAGTCCTTCTAGTGATGTCCTCACCGTCTTTGAATCATCCATTATCTCCCTAACTGCAACCAATTCCTCTCGAACCTATTGGATCTGGGTGAGATAATTTGTCATCATATATGATCCTGTCATCTTTGTGTCTATGAGATTCTCTCTCATCACCATATTTCAATTCTCGTTCTTGCTTTGAAATAAAATCTTCAGAGCCTCCCACATGTCCCTGGAAATTTTCTTTCCTAATAAATGAGGGATCAAGTGATCCTTCACTCCATCTAGAATGATGTGCCTGGCTTCCACATCCTTTTGATTATTGATGACCATTTCTACTGCATCTGTTGGAGGGGTTATCTGAGTATTAGCAAATTCCCAGATCACATTCTCCATCAACACCAACATGGTCCTCTCGTTCTAAGGACTGTAGTTGGAAATCCCATCCAACCTATCCTCAAATCGCAACCCAATTTCTATCTCCAAAATATAAATCGATAACCCTCTATGTATTGTCTTGTACGACTATGTACACTCCTGTCACCATTGCAACATGCGTATGTACGGGCCTTCCCTTACTGATGCCCATGTATGTACATTCCTATGCTTACTTTTCCTAGTGTATACACGTCTGTATCCAAAGGGTCCCTTGTATGTACGCATCTATTACTTTTTTGACCCATGTACAACTTCATAAACCTGTAAAAAAATTAATTATTCCTCAGTACTATTGTTTCCCTGAATTTTTTCCTTCGATTTTTCATTCTAGTTATAGATATGACAAGATATCCTTGTAGATATGATAGATTTGTATTCAACTGCTATGGATCTGAGATCTGTCTTCCTCTCAGAGCATGTGCTCTAATACCAAGATGATTTTCACCTCTCTACCCAATACCCGATAATTAATTCCAAATAAATCAATTAGTGAATTAAATCACAATTGAGTAATCAACTAAACATGCACCAGAAGCAATAAATAAGGAAACCAAAATCTTGCACACAAGACACAAATATTTTCAGGTATAAACCCCTGAAAAGAACCCAGAGATAAAACCAATACTTAGATGCTTTTATTAAGGTCAAATCAGGGCTCCCGTAATAGGGATAATGGCCCATTGAGAGAAATACAGCTACAGAAAAACTCGGCACAATTTTTTCCATTGTACGACCCTTGAACAACATGTTTTTCAAGGTGTATTTTCTTTCCCTTTATCATTCCCATGTATACGCGCTTGTCCCCATGGGTTCCCGCATACATATACAAAAATATTGTAGGACAACTTATGTACAGTGTTACGCTTTCCTCTAGCTTTTGTCAGTTGAAAACCCACCTACGGCTGCCTCTGTTCTCTCTTTTCCTTGACCTGTATGACCTCTAGATGAAAATCCTTCTCCACCTATGCAAGATATTGAATCATAGTTCTTCTTGATCCAACCCTCTCTTCATCAACACTTGGAAGAAATATATTCACCCAATCAGTGAGACATCCCCACTCTTGTGTAAGAAAAAGTCCTTCTTTGTTTCTACACTCTCAACCAAATCCACTCTAGCAAAAGTCCTTCTTTGTTTCTCTGTGTAAAATTCCCACCTTGGTCTCTCACCAAAGTACAAACTTGGTAGCTCACAAAAAAGTGTCTTCTCCTTTACCCTAGACTTGATTTTATAAGATTGAGTTATAACCTAACACTAATATCCAAAGTGATTGACGGTTGAGATTACTTATCGCCTCACTTGAGATCAATGGATATTGTTTACATGTTACTTACTTTTAGCATTTCCCTTAAATAAAACTCAATTCACTAATAAAATCACTTTAATTTAATAATTACATTAACTAAAGTAAAGTCTAACACTTATAAGGCTTTCGACGACTTCCACATGTTAGACACATGCCAATGTGGAAGTACCTATTCAATGCTACATGCATAAACACTCCTTCTTAGCGAGGAAGGTACTTCTCCCACCTGGAGTTGGCTATGTCTTCACTACCAGATCCACTACCATGGTTTATGTCCAATCCACTTGATTGGCTTCTCCCTCTGACATGAAAGTTTACCCTGCCATATCGCTCAGACCTATCTTTGAAGACTTCCCTTTGATCATGGTCCTAGAATCCTCCTTCTTTTGAGCATCCTGCATGGTCATCTTGTATCATGACTCCTCCTTGATAGACTTGGAAGTATTATCCTTCCCACCTGAACTTGAAGGGTGACTCCCTCTTAGCATATCCAACTTTCAAAGCTATCTGATCCTTGTTCTTTGTCACTCTGTTGCTTTCCACTTCTTGCATAGGCTATCCTTTTAGCATATACAAGTTTCTCTCTCTAAATCCTAGAATAATTGTTGTGTCTAAGCTAGATCCTCTGGGATTAATCAACGCCTTTCCATTATGGAAAGCTATGTCAAATCCATTATTTTCAATCATTGAGACTAATAGCACACTCCTCTTGAGTTTTTTCACCCATAGCACATCCATCACTCTCACCACACCTCCTGACTCCATCCACAATGGCACTATTCCAGATCCCTTCATTGCATGCTTGGTGCCCATACCAAGTTCCTCATGCATCTCTGATTCAGACTCTATGAATATCTCAAACACCTCTCGTGCTCCTATCATATGATATGTGGTTCAACTATCTATCAATTACGCACCAGTTGATATGGTGCCCAAGGAATTATGGGGAAAAAGTAAGAAATATGTATGTTCAAAGTTCTTGCAGAATTCATCCATTTGATTGTTTTTCGACGTATCTACCTCTGGTTGCATTTCATTTCCTCCATTCTTCCTATTTAGACATTGACCAACATAATGCCCAAACTTGTGACAGGAAAAGCACTTGAATTTCTGCATGTCCTTCTTCTTGTTGTCTTGAGAGGTAGACTCTCCACTCACAATATTTTTGAACTTTCCTTTATTTTCCTGACAGCAAGAGAAAGGTTCTCATCATTCTTGTGATGACCTCCATTCAGATCTTCATCTCGAAGTTCTTCCTGAATGAATTCATCCCACAACCTTCACCATTCAAGGATCATTTCTCATGCCACGATTCCTTTGATTAACGTTGTCCACCCATTTGTGAATCCTTTTAGCACCATCCTCACCAACTATGAATCATACATTGTCTCCCCAAATGCAATCAGTTCGTCTTGAACCTATCGGATCCAAGTGAGATAACTTGTCACTGTATTTGATCCTGTCATCGTTGTGTGTGTGAGATTCTCTCTCAATACCATCTTTCGATTCTCAGTATTTCTCTAAAATAAACTCTTCAGAGCCTCCCACATGTCCTTCACAATTTTCTTTCCCGATAAATGAGGGATCAAGTGATCCTTCACTCCATCTAGAATGATGCACCTGGCTTTCACATCCTTTTGATTATGGATGACCAATTCTATCACATTTTTTGGAGGAGTTATTTGAGTATTAGCAAATTCCTAAATCTCTTTCTCCATCAACACCAACATGATCATCTCCTTCCAATGACTGTATTTGGAAACCCCATCCAACATATCCTCATATCGCAACCCAATTTCCATCTCCAAGATCTGATCTGATAACCCTCTGTTGAAAATTCCCATGTACTATCTTGTACGAACCTATACGCACATGTCACCACTGCAACCTGCATATGTACACGCCTTCCCTTACTAATTCTCGCATGTGTACATGCTTGTGCTTACTTCTCCTCGCGTATGTGTGCCTGTATCCAAAGGGGCCCACGTATGTACACATTTTCTACTTCTGTGACCCACATACAACTTCGTAAACCTACAAAAACACTAGTTTTGCCTCAGTATTGTTGTTTCCCTGAAATATGTCCTTCAATTTTCATCTTCTAGTTATAGATATGAAAAAATCTCCTTGCAAATTTGATAGATTTGTCTTCAACTGCTATGGATCTGAGATCTGGCCTCCTCTCATAGAATGCACTTTGATACCAAGTTTATTTTCACCCCTCTACCTAGCACTTGGTAGTTAATTCCAAATAAATCACTTATTGAATTAAAGCATATATGAGTAATCAACTAAACATGCAACATAAGCATAAATAAGGAAACCAAAATCTTGCACACAAGACAGAATTATTTTTTTATATAAACCCTAAAAAAAACCAGTACTTAGATTCTTTTATTAAGGTCAAATCAGGGCTCTTGTAACATGGATAATGGCCAACTGAGAGAAATACAACTACAAACAAACTTCACATAGTCTGTTTTGTTGTATGGCCCTTGGTCAACACTCTTTTCGAGGTGTACGTGCCTTCCCTTTGTCACGCCTGCATATATGTGCCTATCTCTATTGGCACCTGCATAAATTTATGGAAATATTGTATGGAAACTTTCGTATAGTGCTACACTTTCCTATGGATTGTGCCAGTTGAAACCTACCTGCGGTTTCCTCTGCTCTCTCTTCTCCTTGACCTGTATGATCTTGAGACGGAAATCCTTCTCCACCTATCCAAGATCTTGAATCACATTCCTTTGTGATCCAACCCTCTATACATCAACAATTGGATGAAATATCTTAACCCAATCAGTGAGATCTCTTCACTCTTTTGTAATAAAAAGTCCTTCTTTTCTTCTACACTCTCAACCGACTCCAGACTAGCAAAATTCCTTATTTTCTTCTATGTGTAAAATTCCCACCTTCGTCTTTCACCAAAGTTTGACCTTGGTATCTCACCAAAAAGTGTCTTCTTCTTTACCCTAGCCTCTCTTTTATAATATTGAGCTATAACCTAACCCTAATCTCCAAAGTGATTGATGACTAAGATTACTTCTCACCTGACTTGAGATGAATGGCTATTATTTACATGCTACTTACTTTTAGCATTTTCCTTAAATAAAACTCAACTCACTAATAAAAGAACTTTACTTTAATAATTACATTAACTGAAGTAAAGTCTCACACTTAGAAGGCTTTCAATGACTTGCACATGCTAGACACATGCTGATGTGGAAGTACATGTTCGATGCTACATGCATCAACAAACAATTCAACAAACACTCGACTATCAAGTTTTTTTTCATATACTTGGCACAAAGAGATTTCCTCAAACACTCGATGTGTAGATTCCAGATGGTATTGAAGGGTGTATAAGTGCTTATGGGGATTTCCAATGACAGATATGTCATTCTGTATACTAATGACCATGTCCAAGAAACCTGTAAGTAGCTCAAGACCTCATCATCATGTCTCATCCACACACTCTTCCTCTAACCAATGAAAATCTCCCCATATAATTGAAACTTTACAAAGATTAATGCTCCTCTCCAAGTGAGTCTATGAATAATGCTTAAGCACACCTTCACCATCACAAGATTCTCATCCTCATGCATGTCGAATCTCGAATCGACTTGAACAACAAGCTAGTTAAATCACAAATGATCAAGCACACATTCAAAGAAATTGATGCAAGTGATCCCCACCATAACTTATGTGATGGTCTTGTTATCCATAACTTGGAAAACCCTATGATTTCCCTTCACCATCATCACCCAACTCCATGCATCCATATTCCAAATTTAATCATTATTTAATTTTATTTCGAAAAAAAAATTAAAAATACATTATTTAAAGCATATTTAGATATCTCAACACATGATTAAGGTTTTTTTTAAATAATAATGTTGTAAAGGAATACATAGCATGTATTTATACTTGAGTACATTTTTTTCACATGAAAAATTACACATATATATTATATATAAAGTTGTTTACCAAGTACAAAATTTTTACAATGATGAACCTATTTTCCCAAATAGACATAAATCTGCAAGTTCCGGCATGCCCCTAGAGCTATGGGGGATCATTCATTCTCATTAACATCCTATCAAAAAAATCTGCAAGTGCTGCCTAAGCCTACGGAGAAATGGAAACTGAATTGTCCATACAACTTCCCTATTCGAACACCAACTAAAAACAAAAAATTGAATAACATAAACTGAAGAAAACTCGTTAAAAAAGAGTAATGTAACGAGGTCATCCTTCTTTTCCATCCTCCATCTGAAAATATTTAAAACTTCTTTCTTGAAGTTCCATAGCTTGTTTAGAAAGCTCTTCTGCCTCTTGGTTGAATTCTCTATATGTATGTTGATAGTCTAATTCAGATAATTCCAAAATGAGTGCCACAATCCGCTCTTTCCAAAAGTTCAAACCCAAAACCTGTATACCATTTAATCCTTTCAACCAGTCTATCACAATATTTGAATCACCAATAACCTGAAGATCATAAATGTGAAGATGAATAGCCAAAGTAAGCAATGCCCACACTCCTAATAATTCTTCTCTAGTATTTGTTCCTGGACCACAATTCAATAACCACATGTAATTTGTTTGGCTATCAACCCTGATTGCTCCCCCTTCTCTGTTTATCTGTCCATTTCTTTGTGTTGTCCCGCCAAACCATCCTACTAGTCTTCCCACTTGTATCTTTGGAGGCATTTTTGTTTTTATTGTAGATTGATATTTCTTTTTAGGTCCCCCAAGCCATCCCATGATCTTGTAGATTACCAAGGCTATTGCAGTGTTTCCTTCCTCAAACAATAATGTGTTCCTTTTTAGCCAAAATTTCCAGCAAATAATAGCAGGTAGCATATGCCAAGGTGGATGTTTGTCGCACCAATCCTTAAAAGTTTTTTCAGATCCCTACCTGACCATACAAAATTTTTCTTTATCATTGTCATTGTCTCTTTCCAAACTTGTTGAGAAAATGTGCAATCAATCATCATGTGTTGAGTCGTGTCAAAGTCATTTTTGCAAAGGGCACAAATACCCAGACCCTATCGTCCTCTTCTTTGAAAGATCTCCCAAGTGAGAATCCTATTCTCCAAAAACAACCAAGTGAATAGTTTGAGTTTGTGAGTTAAATCCCAATTCCATAATGAATTGTACCACCATTTGAAACTTCGTGACCATATCTTCGACATTATAGTGTCATAAGCATTTTTTGCTGACATAGCTCCCGTGGATACATTCCCTATCCATATTAACTTGTCTGGGGTGTCTGTCAGGTTGATTCCTTCATGGATTAGTGCTCTACGAAATACCTCCCATTCATCCACATCCAGATAGATCAAACCCATTTCCCAGGCCGGTTTCCACTGTTTCATGATTAAATTTTGGTTGCTCCTGTCTACACTAAAGGAAATAGAATCCTCATAACCTTAGAGTCTATGTGAGTCCTCTTGATAACCTAGAACAATTTCCTAGCCTGATAATTGAATCTTCACCCAGTGGAATTAATACCCCTTCTCCCGGTTTCCAGGCAGTCCAGTGTGCGACTACATTGACGGATTTGAGAAGACAACTTTAGGTGCTTGATATTTTTAATGTTTTCAACTCAAGTCTTCTTAACCAAGCTATCACCGAGGATGTCTGCATGTATTTATCTAGAATTACCCTATTTCATAGCCCATCCTTCATTAAAATGTGCTAAAGGTTATTTGTCGCCAATGCTTTGCTAAACCAAGTCAAGTGTTTGAATCCCCAACCTCCATATGCTTTGGGCTTTGACAAATATTCCCATTTACAGAGATTAATACAATCCAAATCTTTGCAGCCCGACCACAAGAATCTATACATCAATATCCTAAATATGTTAAGAACTGATATTGGTACATTTTCTATCGCCAACCAATACACCGGAAGACTTTCTAATACTGTTTTGACCAGTACATATCTCCCCCCCAATGACAACCATCAGTGAAACCAAGTCCCAATCCTTTTTTCAATTTTTTGGAGAATCCATCTCTAGTCCTCTACCCTATAGTTTGTTGGCTTGAGGAAGTATCATAGATAACAAAAACCTGTGTCCAAATCCACATAATTAAAGGGAAAAAAGTTATTTGAAAGAATCTAGTTCAGAGTCATCAATACCTAAGTAGTGAAGAGATGATTTGAGTGGGTTTATGACTAGCCCAGACTCTTTGCATAAAACAAAAAGAACAGAAGTTATCGCCTCCTAATCGGCTACCCTGGCTTTTTTCATAATCAAGATGTCGTCCACGAACAAAAGGTGAATGATCTTGAGGAGTCTTGAGGTCTTTACTCCCAATATTTTTCCCTCCAATTGTACATGCTTGAGCATGAGACTAAGTCCCTCCATGACTAGGATAAAGAGAAAAGGAGATAAGGGGCATCCTTTTCTTAGCCCTCACCCACTTTTCAAAAAAGAGGTAGGTGCACCATTTACCAGGATTGTGAACGATGGAGTGGTTATACAACTCATTAGCCAATTTGTTGACTCAAGTCCAATGCCAGTCTTTAATAGAACTAATCTTAGAAAATCCCAATTTACGCAATCATAAGCTTTCTGCATATCCAACTTTAATACTAAGGCTTTCAAGTTTTTTTCCTTTATGTTGTGTAAGCATTCTTGCGATACACCCACAACATCCAAAATTTTCCTTCCCTTTAAAAACTTGAACTGATCTATTGATAAGGCCTTGGACAATATCGGTTTCAGTCTTAATTCTATGAGTTTTGCAATAATTTTGTAGGCTAGGTTGCGAAGCGCTATGGGTCTAAAGTCCCCAAATCTTGTGGGCTTGTCCACTTTCGGGATTAAAGCTAGAAAAGTCGAATTTAAGGAATTTTCCATCGAACCCAAGAACCTTGAATCTTCCACTACTTCCAACACATCTTTTCCTATTGTGTCTATGAACTTGAGAAAGAATTCCACCATCCATATGTCTGGTTTGAGACTCTTGTCCTTTGCAAAACTCTTCAACACCTCATTGATTTCTTTTGCAGTGCAGGGTTTTTCTAGCTCAAGGACATCTCTTTTGGAGAAGAAACTGGGGTAATGTTGCACAATAGTCACCTGATCTGTAATTGTATTATGCCCTGTATCCACATAAAAAGATTTGAAATATCTCACTACGTCCAACTCAATATCTTCTTGTCAAGTGTGACTTATTCCTAGTTCATCCTTCATCTCCCAAATTGCATTTTTATTTTTCTTGTGACTAGCATAATGATGAAATAATTTTTTGTTACGATCACCATGTTGTAGCCAAATGGCCCTGTTTTTTTGCCTCCATGTTTCTTCTTCATCTAAGAGGTATTTCTATATTTTTCCTTCCAACTCTTTGATGTGGATGTCAATATCCCTCTGGTCCATCCCACTTATTTTTGTTGTGTAGGATTTCTCTAATTCCTCCTCAACAGATTCTAACTCATGTAATCTCAGTTTTGTTTTTTAATTTCTCCCATCCAATTACTTTGTGCTTTAAGACTTTGAGTTTCCCTACTAATATTTTCATTGTTGAAGGTTCAGAGTCGAATTCATTGGATTTCCACACTGTTTCTACAAGCTCACTAAAGCCATTCTCTTCCAACCATATAGGGTTTAATTTGAATGGGTAAGCTATCTTCCTTTTTCCATACTCGAACTGCAACACAATTGGTACGTGATCTAAGAAGAAAGGATATGATATCCAATATGTATACATCCCGATTAAGGAAACTAGATCTTCCGACATGTAAAATATGTCCAGTCTTTTTGTTATGCTCTCTAACCCTCCTCTTCCATTGCGCTAGGTGGGAACAAACTCAATAGGATCAATATTTACCAGGCCCGAATTCTAAAAGATTCCTTTGAAGAAATCAGTCAGGGGTGTTGATATTATGGTAGTTGTAGGAGGTATTTACCTCCACGTGTAAACCTGAAGAGAATAGAATATTATGGGAAGCAAGAAGAAACCCTAATTAGTTGGCTAATAACCCTAAAAGACAAGTTGGATCAAGAGGATAATTTGCATTAGGTTATTAGCCTCCAAGAGAAGAATTCGGCTAAATGAAATATTATATACTAAGTAAATAGGCACCCAGAATGAGAAGTCGGCCTAGGTAGTTTTCCAATTTTAGTATAAATATAGGAGGCCAGTCTTCATTCTGGCAGGCATTCTCAAAACTGCAGAAGAAACACTTGTGCGCACTGCAGTTGGCCAGTTTGTGTGCAAGTTTGGAGGAGAGTTGTCATTGCAACTGCTGTAGCTAGCAGATTTCGGTTTTGGCTTGGACTCTCTCTTGGTTATGATTTGGAATCTCTGATTAGCTCTTGTTACTTCTGTTTGGTGCACTATGCTTGGAGAGAGGTGCGCTATCTTGTTTAGGCTATATAGCCTAGGGTTTTCTTCCAGAATGATTCTTTGTCAAGGTTAAGGTTCTCGGGGGTGGCTTCAGCCTATGATTGGGTGACAATAGTGATATTGTCTATGGTTAAACGAGCACATCCATTATATTATAAAAAGTTATGGGCCCACACCTCCTTCATTCAGTCTAACCACTAGAAGGGAGAATATCCATAAGGATACTAAGATTGTTGAAGAACTGCAGCTAGGGTTTCTAGCAGAAGCAGTTACTAAAGCATTGTCGCTAGGGTTACTAGCAGGTGCAGTTGCAGAAACCCTAATCCTCTCGTTGAGGCACCTTAAGTGAAGGGATTGACCTAATTTCCAGATAGACTAGTGTGCCCTAGCCTAGCGCATCTCCTAGTGTTCTCAACAAGCCAAGACATCAAGTTTGAGTTTTTGGTCAAATCTAGGGTTGACCAAGTCAAAGAAACCATGACTTACTCTATGAAGTCAGAAACAAGTTAGATGGGGCTTCTAACTTCATAGCGTGGAAGAGAAGGATTGACCTCATCCTTTCCAAAAATAACGTGTTGGATATCGTGAAAGGAAAGATCGTGGAACCAGAGTTTGAAGAAGGAAAAGAGAAGGAACTGCATAACGTTGCAGTTATGGAGAAGTTCAGAGACAGTGACATCAATGCCATGAGTATCATAGTGGACTATATAAAACACCACTTGATACCCTACATCTCCCATCTTGACTCATCTAAGAAGATGTATGATTCCCTAACAAACCTCTTCTTAGTCAGAAACATTGGACAAGTAATGAGTCCGAAGAATGAACTCTGTGACATGAAGATGAATGATGATGACAACATAACATCATACTTTGTGAGAATCTCTCAATTAAGAGATCAACTACAAGTTATTGAAGAGATCATTTCAGAGAAGGAATTGGTAACATAGTACTCAATGGTCTTCCCAAGACATGGGATGCATTTTCCGCAAGCATGAACACAAGGAAGGAGTATCCTACATTTGAAGAACTCTGAACTTGTTGTGCACAAGAAGAATCAAGGATCAGTGCAAAAGAGAAACCCCAAAAGAAATACGATGATCAAGCTTTCACAACAAGGTTCAAGAATTTTAGGAATAAAAGGAAGTTTGGCTCCAGGAAGAAGCCAAATCAAGAGAAAGATATGTCAGAAATANATGATCAAGCTTTCACAACAAGGTTCAAGAATTTTAGGAATAAAAGGAAGTTTGGCTCCAGGAAGAAGCCAAATCAAGAGAAAGATATGTCAGAAATACAATGCTTCAACTGTCGAAAATATGGTCACTACAAGAATCATTGTCCTGAGCTAAAGAAAAGGAAGGAGACACATGAAGCATTAGTTGCCGAAGAAAAGGAACCTTCAAAGAAGACTAAATAGGATGAAACATACTTCTTCTTCTAAGATAAGGTAACAATACTCCTCATAGTTCTTGTACATACCATGTTTTATGTACATATCTTGCATATCTATTTCCTAGAAGATAATATGTTCCAAGAGAAACTATACCTATGGAAGAACAACAAGATAAGGATTTCTATCACAATGAATACAAGTCAGACAATACACATGAAAGGATGAAGTACATCAACAACCCCTGGTAACAACTCATGTGGATGCTATTACATAAGTAACAACTGTAAGATAAGCTGAAATCAGAATCAATCTTGAAGAAACATTGAAGAAGTAAAGACATAAATAAGTCAACAATTAAGAGGAAATTGGAAAACAATTTGTGACACTTTGCAGAAGGCAGTACAGATGCAAATGGAAGCATGGACTCTCCTAGATGGAGGGATTCGATTATATATTTCCAAAAGAAGAGCATGCATTCATGCATGAAGCAAGGATTAGGAGGGAGCCAATCCTAAATAATATGATCCATTGAAGTCGATGAAGTGTCTATCCATGATAGCAACAATGAAAAGCAGCATGTGTTCAGTTTGACTTTAAAAGAAGTCTTCTTCGAAAAGAATCCTTAAAGTATCCATGGTTTTCCATCCACATCCATGATCCTATGATGAAAGAAAGTAGTGGAATCTTCAGGGCATGGAATCTATAGAAAACTCCATGAACCCAAGATCTAAAGAGAAACATGAGGAAAAACATGAAGATTCCAAGAAAGAAAGAAAAGCTAGAACAACCAGTCCTTGTATCGAGAATCACAAGACTGTCATCCTGATATGAACTCACTAAAAGCAATCAAGCAGAGGAACTGAAAGTTTTGATAAAGAACTATGTATGGAAAACTTATACATGAAAGCATTGCAATATCCAGAATTAGAAGTTCTTCCAGATGGAGGGAGAAGACTATGATGATTGTTTGTTCCAGTAAACCAAACATACCTCTACATGAGTCATTATATCATCTACAATATCCATGGTTTGGAGTTTACATTAGATGAATGCAAATACTGTTCTCCAGAATAATTGAATAAATAAGCGTATGAAAAGCAACCTCAAGGCTTTGAGGTATACCAGAAAGAGAACCTTGTATGGAGATGAAAGAAGACAACTTGGTGGAGAACCTCCAATGCACATCAGAAGCATGGTGAAAAATTTCTATAAACAAAGATATTGTATCAGAATGGTTACTCATAACTCAAGGATGATGGATTTCCAATCCATGACAAAGCTCTCATGATGACAAAAGAAGTACCACTTGGATATGTTCCAAGTTTGACCCTTTCCACGATGTTATGAGCTAGCAGGAAACAAAAGAGTCGAATTCAACTATGATGATCAGAGCTATATGAAGCCTTCAGAGAACCAGTGTTCCAGAAAGACCGAAGTACATTGAGATCAAGCATGACATTCTCCGTGATGAAGTCCAGAAAAGAGAAAGTGGATCTCCAATATATATCTCCACAGATGAGCAGATAAACAAACATTTTGGTAAAGCCTCTGTCCAAGATGAAAGAGTTTTTGTACTCAAGATGGAGCTTGTGGAGATGACTTCCTTATTGAAAAAGGAAGATATGACTCCCAGGTTGGGAGGGAGCGCTGATGTGTTATTGATTTATGGACAGTCATTTTTCAGTTCGAAAAATGGTCCAGGATGAGCAGTTCCTTTCCAGTTCGGAAAGTGGTTTGAGATTTATGACAGACAAGCATTTTCCAGTTCGGAAAATGGTCTAGATCGAACGGTCATTTTCGTAATGAAAATGGTTCGATGGATTGTTGATGTACCATAGACAATGATTCCCCTTGTGTTTAAAATATGGAATGGTCTAGGACAGTCTCTCTTCTTGACGATCACTTTTAGTAGTGGTCAACAAGACTGGTCCACCTCACTGGACAATCATTCTTTCAAATCTCACAGTTGTGAGCAATTTCGAAGAATGGTTTGTTTGGAGGTTGGTGCAGGACAATCAGTTCCTTAGAAAATGGTTCGGACAGTCATTCCCCAGGGTAGATTCATTCTCTCCAGGTTGCACTCTATTTAGTGCCGGAGGAATGGCCCAGATAGGTGAATGGTCCAGGTTCAACAATCAAGGATAGGCATTCCCTAGGGCAGACTCATTCTCTCCAGGTTGCACTTTGTTTAGTGCCAGAGGAATGGCCCAGATAAGTGAATGGTCTAGGCTCAGAAATAGGGACAATTATTCTTCCTTGCTTGAGAAGAATAGTCCAGATAGC
This sequence comes from Picea sitchensis, assembly GCA_010110895.2. Taxonomy (NCBI): domain Eukaryota; kingdom Viridiplantae; phylum Streptophyta; class Pinopsida; order Pinales; family Pinaceae; genus Picea; species Picea sitchensis. Next base: position 48,670 of record SNQJ01S0039954.1, read on the forward strand.
TCATCGTTGATGTTTTACTTTCTTAGGGAAGATGCTCTTCTAGATCTCACACTGTGAGTGGAAGAATGGCCCATATGATTCAATTTATATATCATAACAATTTTTTTTTATGCAGGTTGATGATATGATTGTTATGGAGACTGTATGTCTCCAGACAATAGATGTATACTACTGTAGTGGATGTGTTCCACTCATTGTGACTATATGTCACTGATCAAGTATATGTGTGCTACTTGGTGTGGCAGTGTACTATTGGATTGTAGTTGTGTACTACTATGGATATATACAATTGTATTCTATTGAATTACATTGTTCTGATTGCCTTGAAGACTATCAGTAGTGTTGGAAATGATTATCATCTAGATGGATGATCAGTGGACAGATATTTCCCAGACGGAAAATGGTTCAGAACATTTATTCTTCTAGGACATATGTCAGGATTAGAAGAATGGCTCTTGTGTCACTCTGTGGAGTGAGTGACTTATCCAACATCATGTCTGATTACTCAGATGGAGTATAGTTCTGAGAGATGATGCGGCTGATGACACTGATAGTGATGATGGTGCTCATGATCTAATCACGAGATAGTCTAGACGACTATGTTGATGCTACCAGGTGAATGGTATGTTTGTGCTCAAGACCATTACCTTCAAATACCTCCCTAGTTAGGAGGGAGTGTTGATATTATGGTATCTACATGAGGTATTTACCTCCACGTGTAAACCTAACGAGAATAGAATATTCTGGGAAGCAAGAAGAAACTCTAATTAGTTGGCTAATAACCCTATAAGACAAGTCAACTCAAGAGAATAACTTGTACTAGGTTATTAGCCTCCAAGAGAAGAATTCGACTAAAGGAAATATTATATACTAAGTAAATAGGCACCCAGAATGAGAAGTCGGCCCAGACAGTTTGCCAGTTTTGGTGCGCTATCCTTGGAGAGAGGTGCGCTATCTTGTTTAGGCTATCTAGCCTAGGGTTTTCTTCCAGAATGATTCTTTTTCAAGGTTAAGGTGCTCGAGGGTGGCTTCGACCTATGGTTGGGTGGCAATAATGATATTGTCTATGGTTAAACGAGTACATCCATTATATTCTAACAAGGGGATCTAGTCTGGCTTTTGAACCCCAAACTTCACTCGCCAACATAGTAAAATTGAGATCCCCAACAAAAATTAGATTTTTTGTAGCTAACAAGCCACTTGTGACCAGAACCTCCCAAAATGATTTTCTCTATGTACAAGGACCATAGAAATTGAAGAGAGAAACCGTCATATTTCCCTCTAGAATATGACCTTCAAGAAGAATACCTACACATGTTAATGAAGAATTAATGTTAGGATATTTAGACACTTAGGAGTTAGTTAAGATCTACTTGGTCTATTGTGTCATTAGGTAAAAGTGTGTTTTCTAGTGTGATTCTTTAGTATGCATTAGTATGCATTTGTAGTTAGGAAATCCGATAGTCACAATATGTTCCCGACATAGAGTGATCCGACGGTTCATACTCTCCTCGATCTTAACGACCAATGATCTGTGGCTTAGCACTTGATTGGTCCATGATCTCTATTTAAAGAGCATGGAGGGTCATTTGTCGATGATCGATTGTGAGAAACTCTCTTGTAAAATCTTTCTGTAATCTTTTTCTTTGCATTAATAAACTGCTCCAAGTGGTCGCGTTGGCTGGGGCCGTGGATGTTTCCCTGTAGGGGTTTTACCATGTGAAAACATTGGTGTGTTGATATTTGATATGTTTATGTGAATGGTTACTGAAGGTGTTCGTCTTCTATTGGAATACCTGTGTTTTCGAACATGGTATCAGAGCCTGTTTGAAGACCCGCTCCTGTTGTAGATCAAGATCGTGAATCCGAGTTGACTCATCTCCATTTTATGTCATTCCATACATTTTTGGATTGAGAGGACTGTTCCATTGCGTCTAGAGCACTTGTTTCATTCAGGAACACTTTTCATTTCACTTGAAAAGGTTTATGTTTTCCCAAGATACGACCATTACAGTCAGATCCGGAGGTATAAAGTTTGAATACGCATTTTTTAAATTTTTTGCAGAGAAGTATTTTAGTTTTATTTCGGTTTTGTATTTTTTATTTTTGGGTTTCTACTCTTTTAGATCTATGTATTCTCTTTTCCCCGCGCCTTGTGCGATCTCGGAAAATTAGAAACAGATAGGAAAAGGTGCATCTTCTGGGTAAGCTAACCGAGATCTAACCCTTGTTGTCATCGAGAAGCGAAATTTTTTTCTTGTGTGAAAAGAGTTTTTTTTAGCACGCTCTCCAAGGCCGTCTTCAAAAACAACAACAACAACAACAACAATCCTCCTTATGAACATTACAATATGTTTTTCTAGACCATTTGGTTAAAAGTTGTCTTATTAAGTAAGAGGTCTTGAGTTCAAGTCTCTCTTTTGTTACTTTTTTTGAAAAAGTTCATGCTAAAATTGTAAAAGAAATGACTAATTGTATGATCCAATCTAAGGGATTAAGTCTAAACTATTGGGAAGAAGCCATCAACTGTGCAAATTACATAGTAAATCACACTCCCACAAAGGCTCTTAACAATATAACATCGGAAAAAGTTTGGACTAAAATTAAACCAGATGTAAGTCACTTTCGTGTATTTGGCAGTATAACATGGGCTCACATTCCTGATGAGAAAAGGAAAGCATTGCAGCCTAAAAGTGAGAAGTGTATATTTGTTGGTTATTCTGAAGATGTCAAAGGTTACAGACTTCTTCAATCACATTGTAATAAAATTATTATTAGAAGAGATGTTAAATTTGATGAAAATCTCTTGGCCTGCGATCCTAATTCAGTGTTTGTGCCTTCTTTGTCCTGCGAGCTTAATTCGACGGTTGTGCCTTCTTCGGCCTACAAGCCATCTTCAGTGTTTGTTCCTTCTTATGATCTGGTTTCTTCTTCAGATGGTGACAATGAGGATGAAAATCCACCTCTGCCTGCTCAACCTCCTCCAGATGAGTCCTTTGAACCTAAACCAACACCAGCTCCACCGCTTCCGAGATGGGTCTGTTCAACACGACAAGCAGCTGGTGATCTTGTCGGTGATCCTTCAGATCAACATCAAACACGTTCACAATTCCAACGAGCCTCTTCTCTTTTGGCTCAATTTTTAGAAACTCATGATCCATAGACATTTGCAGAAGCTTCGGGTCATCCAGATTGGGATACAACAATGAATGAAGAGTATCGTTCTTTAATGGAAAATGATACTTGGGACTTGTACCTCTTCCAAAAGGAAGAAAACTTGTTAGATGCAAATGGGTCTACAGAACCAAGTATGCATCAGATGGAAGTGTTGAAAGACACAAGTCTCGGTTAGTTGCCAAAGGATTTTCCCAAGTTGAAGGAATTGACTATAATGAAACCTTTGCCCCTGTAGCAAAAATGAATTCCATCCACCTTTTTCTTGCCCTTGCTACCTCACATAAATGGGAGGTCCATTAGATGGATGTTAAATCCGCCTTCTTGGATGGATATTTGCAAGAATAAATCTACATGGAACAACCTCTTGGCTATGTCCGAAATGACTCTAGCCTTGTTTGGTGCCTCAATAAATCTCTTTATGGTCTCAAGCAAGCTCCCCGAGCTTGGTATGCCAAAATGGACAGCTTTCTTATTGCCACTGGATTCTCTAGATGCCATTCTGATCCTAATGT
>SNQJ01S0039954.1:52368-65303 GCA_010110895.2 Picea sitchensis
TATGTGAAGAATGTAAGATAAAGATAGACGAAGATCGTTGCATCTATCTTATTCTTTCTAAGCTAGGTAGTGCATATTTTGTGTTTGTATCTACCTTTTATGCCATACAAGAGGCTGTAGGGGCAGCTTATCAAAAATCCAGTCTTGAGAACTTTTGTGATTCTTTGATTAGAGAGAAAGATAAGCTAGTACAACTTGGAGTGATCATCACTGCAAAAACCTCCAACAAAGCCTTATTTGTCCATAAAAAAGATAAACCCAAGAATCCCAAGAAGCAACATCCTCGCCACAACAACAAGTAATATAAGGGTCCCAAACCCGCTCAGATAGATTTTTCTCCTAATGGAGACAAAGGAGCAAAATATAAAAATAAGAATACTAATAGACACTGCAACTTTTGTGATAAAGATGGTCATGATGAGTCCAAATGTTTCAAGAAGATGGCAACTTTAGAAGCAACGATGAAGAAGCACAACATCAGTATTAATTCTACTTCTTCTTCTTCTCATGTACATGCACTTTCTGCTTCTGGTTTCTCCTTCAATACACCTTCTACTTCTACTTCTAATAAGTGGCTTATTTATTCTAGAGCATCTTATCATATGGCTAAGGATAGAGACATATTTTCTACTCTATATGAATGTAACACCAAGAAAATATTTGTTGGTGAAGATAGATCTCTTAGTGTTGAAGGATCTGGAACAATACAAGTTGAAAATGGCCATTTCAATGATGTATTATGTGTTCCAAGTCTTTCTTGTAACCTTCTATCAGTATATCAAATCACTCATTCGGGTGAAGGTAAGACCGTAGAGTTTTCACCTCACCAAGTTGTAATCAAGGATCTAAAATATCCTAATCATGTTCTTGCAACTGGAATCATTGATGATATTACCAAGTTGTACAAGTTTGACAACTTTGGGTCATCATATTTTTCATCAGTATTTATTTCTCATATCGATGACATGAGCAAACTTTGGCATGAACGGTTTGGTCATATAAACTATCACTCATTGCAACAACTATGTAATCAATATATGGTGACAGGTATTCCTCTTGTTTCATGCAGAGATGGTGTTTGTGCTGGTTGTGTTCTCGGCAAACATCATCGGGAAATTTTTCAAAAAAGTGCCTCTTGGCATGCCTTGGGTCCTTTGCAGCTTGTTCACAGTGATTTGTGTGGTCCACTTTATTCTCCTTCTTTTTCTGGGTGCAAGTATTTCTTAACTTTCATTGATGACTTTTCTAGACGTTCTTGGGTTTACTTCTTAAAACTTAAGAGTGCAATTTTTGACAAGTTTTTGGCCTATAAGGCCCTTGTAGAAAAGCAATGTGGACATCAAATTCAAAGGTTAAGAATAGATAATGGAGGAGAATATGTGAACAATAATTTTACAAATTACTACACTACACAGGGAATCCAAATGCAACACAATGTTCCATATACACCACAACAAAATGTTGTTGTCGAGAGAAAGAACCGCACATTAAAAGAAATGGCTAATTGTATGATCCAATCTAAGGGATTAAGTCTAAACTATTGGGCGGAAGCCATCAACTGTGCCAATTACATAGTAAATCGCACTCCCACAGAGGCTCTTAAAAATATAACACCGGAAGAAGCTTGGACTAAAATTAAACCAGATGTAAGTCACTTCCGTGTATTTGGCAGTATAACATGGGCTCACATTCCTGATGAGAAAAGGAAAGCATTGCAGCCTAAAAGTGAGAAGTGTTTATTTTTTGGTTATTCTAAAGATGTCAAAGGTTACAGACTTCTTCAATCACATTGTAATAAAATTATTATTAGAAGAGCTGTTAAATTTGATGAGAATCTCTTGGCCTGCAAGCCTAATTCAGTGTTTGTGCCTTCTTTGGCCTGTGAGCCTAATTCGATGGTTGTGCCTTCTTCGACCTATGAGCCATCTTCGGCGTTTGTTCCTTCTTATGATCTAGTTTCTTCTTCATATGGTGACAATGAGGATGAAAATCCACCTCCTCCTGCTCACCCTCCTCCAGATGAGTCCTTTGAACCTAAACCAACACCATCTCCATTGCTTCCGAGATGGGTCTATTCAACACGAGAAACAACTGTTGATCCTTCAGATCAACGTCGAACACATTCACAGTTCCAGCGAGCATCTTCTCTTTTGGCTCAAGTTTTAGAAACTCATGATCCATAGACATTTGCAAAAGCTAATTTTGCAGCGTCCTGGTGACAACTCACTACAAAAAATATATAAAATTCTATAGCTGATATTTTTTAATTTTCCCTCAACTGGTAAACTAGGTTGGGCTTATTTTTGGTTAGCAACTTAACAAAATTATAATTCACCTCCACAAAATATTTGAGAAAAACCTAGTTCATGGTTCTGTATATATGATAAAAATACACTTTCGTTGCAAAATTGTCGCTATAGGAAATTTCACAGTGTGCCTGTAATTCGTTGCAAAATCTCTCTTTTTGATTGTTTTCACCCTTAAACTTGTTTTTACTGTGTACAATATGAATAATGGTTTTATCCTTTTCATTTGATTTCATTAATCTATGGCATGATCACTCCATATTAAAAAAAATGATCTGAGTGGAGGATTTCAAGCATAATTATTTCTTAGGTTTCCTTACAAGCCTGTAACTGGTCTGTTCATCCATTACATCTATAACTTCCTCTGTATAGTATGGAATTAGAACTTAGTATTAATCATTTTTGTAGGTATGAATCAATATTGGAAAAAAATGAAGTCTCAGGGTTTCACATTCATTTATCATTCTCAAAACTTGAGAAAACCTTGAACACAAAAAGAAAATCTTCCTTCATTTGGTGCAGCTCTTCTTTCAATGTCTTATTCTCTGCCTGAAAAACTCTATTATGTTGGTATAATTTTTTTACTTGCTTATACATGGATAGTTACCTTTTAACCATTCCTTTTCTCTTTCTCATGGTATTTTCACATAAATTTAGGTGCTTTGTTAAACCCCTTTTCATTTTTTTGTTGTCTTATTGCAGTTGAGCAATCACCTCATGTGCTCTCTTCTTCTACTTCTTAGGCACCATGGCTATTGGTAAATATAAGAATGATGATGGCAGGCTTCAGTAGAAAAGAAGGTTTTAACAATGATTTGACAGTTGACATTTTGGGCACAACGAAATGCTAGGAGTTTTTGCAGCGAAGTTGAAACTGATTGGTTGCAAGTCCCTTAAAGGTATGATTTTGATTTGAAATCCTTAGTATCACTTTGTACATGTTATATCATTCCCTCAAGACTCTTTAAAAAAATGATGTAATAATTTAGACTCGTCCTTTTCAAATGATGAGAAAGGACTGTGGGATAACAATGTGACAAATCTGACTAGACCTTGAACAAGACTAGCCACTCACTTATGACTTGAGATGATGCTCAAACCTCCCTAGACATGACTCAATCAAACCCAAACCTAATTCATAAATTATTGGACTCAAAATATTTGTAATATAATACTAACCCTAGGACCTTGACACTTGATCTTTTAGAGACCAGGACAAGACTACAAGACTCAACAATAATAATAAAAAAAGATGTTTTGAATTTGTATATTTATACCCACTAACATGGGCTCCAATGGAGATGTTATCATCCATGTGAGGTAGCAAAGAACCAATAGACCAGTGTCTTATCCATTGGGATTATTATGATACTAAGAACTATAAGGAGATGTTTATTTGGATAGCTTATTTATATACATTGACCATGCTCTAACCTGTTGAATCAACTGTTGAATTAAGTGACACAAAAATGTGAATGCATCCAATCAAGAAGTTTCTCAAGTAATTGGACTCCTAGACTATGCTTGAAAAAAATAAAAAATAGATGATGTAATGAAAAAGGAAACTGATGATGGATCTAGTATTCACAGTGAAGACATGGATGAGAATTCAGATTGAAAAAATTCCTCCATATAGTCAGCTATAGGATCATAAAAATCATAGAAGCCATATTTTGTTTGTTTTTTCTTTACTTTTTATAAGTATTTATATAAAAATCCTTTCAGCACCAAAAATTACAGTATCACCATGTATGTCTGAGGATTGTTGTTGGCCCTCAACCAAATTTTCAGGAAACCTTGGTCAGGTTTGGACCAACTTTTGGACTTCGACTCAAGGATCGAAGACACAGCGCCATGGTGGAGTTGAGATTGCAGATCTCACTTGTTTTGCGGGCTATGTGGACCCAACAAGGGGTTCATTAGGGTTTTTTTAATGGGTTATGGGATGTCGGCCCATGGGTTTACCCATGTTTAGGCATTTTTATAAGGAACTGTAAAAGTATAAATAGATAAGAATGTATGGTAGACGTAGTGAAGAAGGAAGATAGCTTGCAAGGCTAAGTGCAAGTAGTTTTGGGTTGATTTGTGTAACAGATTGTGTATGTAAGGCTTTGTTCTCAATAGAGAAGTTGGATTTGTGTTGTGACCTAGTTTTGGGAAGGAGGATATAGCACTCAATGCGCAGATCTCTTGTCCTCTGCGAAGCTTGGCTCTGTGGCTTAGTGCACAGTAGCGGATGAATGTAAGAGAATTGAATAATAATAAAGAAGACGAAGTAGTTGGTGGACGTATCCCCACACTGGGGTGAACCACGTATATCTTGTGTCTTTAGTGTTCTTTGTGCTATGTTGTGTTTTTCATTTATCTTCTTAGTGCTTTTGTTATTATGTACAATGGATAGATTTGTTGTTTCTTAATGATTTACTTGTGCTTTATGAATGAATTTTAGATCTAACTCAGTGTTATGTGATAAATGGTTAAAGTACTTAATCTTTACTATTACTATGTTGATCTATCTTAGGGTTTGTTCTGCGATGTTAATGAAGGTAATGAGTTAATGAATATCACCTAGTAGTGTTAATAGAATACTCTGCGAAGTGTTGCTATCACAGATCTGTGTCCCATCTTTGTTACAGACACTTGAGTCCTGTAACCCCCCCTGCCTCAAACTCTGGTGAGACTTCACCTTCTTCGCAGGTGTTTTCGAAAGGGCCGGTAGTTAGGGTTTGGTTGGTGCGTTGTTGAAGCGTTGAACCCTGGGTCTACCCCTGTGCCAACAAATGGTTCCGTTGCCAGGACCGGAAACTGTGATTGTTGGGAACTGAAGAAAAGAGAATATATGTGCATAGATCTATTGTTGTAGTGCGCAGTATTCTAATTGACTTGCAAAGCTATGTGCTAAGAAATAAATATGATCTGAAGAAAAGAAGTAAGATCTTAAAAGAGGTAAATCTTTGTGCTTTGATAAGAGTAAGATAAGTGAAAATTTGTGTTTCGAAAGCATGAATTTAAGTATGTTTAATGGATTCTTTCCTAGTCTGAAAGCTAGGGCGCAGTTGGAAGAAAGAGTTGATCTAAGTAAAGCTAATAGAAATGAAGAAATATATGTTATTCCTATGCATAGAAAGAAGTTTTGGACTAATAAGTCCATGCAATAACCTAGAAAGAATTTTTGCAGATTGCAGGTCTAACACTGTCATCCTAGTTCCCAGTATAAGAGAGGTTGGGGAATGCTTAAAATAAAGAGAGGATTGACATTATGTTATAACTAAAGAAGATCGGGACATCTTGCTAAGGAATTCCCTGGTATAGGTCCTATTTGTCTTTGTTGTAAAGTTGTTGGTCATGAGGTTGTGGATTGTCCAAACATGATTGCTAAAGTTGAAAGGATGAACATGAGACAACAAAACTATCAAGAAACTAAGGGAATGTTAGAGAATCAAAAAAAGAAAGAATTAGAGAAATCTCAGACTATGTTATTACAGTTGAAAGAAATGATGGACGATCACAAAGATATCAGTTTACTAGAGATCCTGAAAGTAAAACAGTGCATAAGTGCAAGAATAGAAGACTTCGACATAGATTGTGTCTTGGATGAGGAGACATAAGTAAATATTATGACAGAAGAAACTTGGGAAATTTTGGTAAAACCTGTTGTGGTACCTTCATTGGTAAGGATAGGCTTATTTAAAGGAAATATGATAACCCTATGTGGAAGAGTTCCTAATGTACCTATTATTATTCATGGAACATCGACTGAAGAGGAATTTGAATTCATTAAGTTTGTTGAGAATAACGCCCCTTTCGCACTCTTATTAGGAAATAATTGGATCGAAAAGGATCAAATCAAAAGGAAAGCATACGAAGAAGCTGCAGAAACGAAACAACAAGAACTAAGGGATTTCATATCTAGTAAAATAGACCGACTAATAGAAGAACGAGTAGATAATTCGAAGAAATAGAAGGCAAGAGAATTAGCCAGAAAGGTTGAAAGAATGCCAGAAGGTTTGAAGGACATATCCATGCAATAAAGAAGTATATCCACCCAGTAAGTAGTAAGAGAAGGGATATTAACTTCAGAACCTGTGAGAGCACATCAACAGTGCGAAGTCACCACGCCAGGCGAAGATAAGAATTACAATGGAAAGAGGATTCCAGAAACAGATAGAGGAACTCAGATCACAGGATAGAAGGCAAGGAATCTCAATAAGAAGAAATCCAAGTTAGAAAAGCTACAAAAAGTTACAAAGAATGGATGGGAGACTTCACAGGAGACAGGTTTGCAGGATTTGAACCTTGCCGGAACAACAGAACCATGCAGAATGGGACTTCACCCTGGAGAAGCTATATGACCATTGGAGGCACCCCGCTCATTAGAACAATGCTCCAAAACGGCTAGAAAACACATTTATGGGTGGATGGACCGCTTTTCGGATGTTGAGACCACGCCATAAAGGATAGATTCACATTGATGGAAGCATCCCTTCCCGTTGGAGGAATCTGTTACGACGCTTGCTTACTTAACCTGTTGGTCGCTGCGTCGAGACCAATTTTTGCCACCCGTGATTAACTGAGATATCAGAGAACTAATTGTGCACTGAATTGTGTTATCAGAAGCTAGACATCGCCATCAATTTGTCTACCTCGCTTGTCTGTTCGCCTACCCTGGCTCGTTTGTTTAAAAGTGAGAATCTCGGGCGAACGCACTGAGTTAGATAAGTATATCAAGGAGGTTATTAACAAGTTTATGGATGATAGAGCTATGTCTGAAGGTGTCAAGGAATCATCGACCACGGGACTGCAGGATTCCCCTTCGACTAGACGACATTTGGGCCATACCAACCATGCAACCGAGCAGCGAAGTAAGCATCACAACGATCTGGCTAATGCGAAGTAGGTCCTGCCGAGATTACCAGACTATATCCCATCATTGGTTGGCGCGGTTAACCGCAAAATAATTCCATGAGACTATGAGTAAAATCTAATCACCGTGTACATTCCGAAGGGAATACGCATAATTGGGAGCCAGTTTGGACAAATCTCGCTACTGAAGAACAACGACTTCAACCTTGGAGATAGAAATAACTATGTTGAGGCCAAATTTCCATGTGCGACCGGTTTTGGTTCCAAGCCGAGCTGCGATTGGATTTTCCTCAGAGTCTAGGCATGTTCGGAGCAGGGCGAAGGTGAGCAGGCACAAGGAAATGGAAAAAGTGGTCGGTGAGCACCAGAGGAGGGAGAATACTGTGAGATGGATCTAGTGAGAATGGATAAGGATGAAGAAAACATCGATGATATCCATTGTATGAATACCACACATGCATAGGTGAGCATATTAATGGCAGTTCCATCGATCGGACGAGAGGACATAGCAGAGAACATTTGGAGCATTAATAACGCTCTGGTTGGATTGAAGTGGTTTTAATTTCATGGTGTGGGAGGGGGGGAGGGGCATGCATCAGTCACGTGGCTGGTACCATATTGGAAGGCTCCATCCCATTCCTCGTGACACCTATGCCTCACTAATACCCCATCTGGGGGGGCATATTTTGTTTGTTGATCCTCAATATATTCTGCAATTTGATTTCCATGTTTGGATTGTTCATGTGTATTTTATTTTTCAACATATGGTTTCAGTTGTAAGTTGTCAAATTCATGAACAAAATCAAAACATTCTTCATCCTTAATATCAAAGGGAAAAAGCATCAATGTGTCTTTTTTCTTCTGCTGAAATGAAACTTCAAAAGAAATACCTTGATCTGGAACAAAGTGGGGTAATCTATGAGTCTCTAAAACTCCAAGCTCTTTTTCAATGTCCTTGGAAAATTCATCCAGAAACTGGATCTTATCTTCTAAACTACATTTACATGACTTTAAATAAGAAGATAAAAATAGAGAAAAAATTTCATCCACTTCATCATTGGTGTACACATCATTCCATTCTTTAAAACCTTGAATGGAAAGAGAGTCGTCGACAAACTCTTCTTTTTCCATCCATGTTTCCAAGAAGATTACCCAAAAACATGTAATAGATCTAATAAACCTAGTAGGAAAACCTCCAACCCAACTTCTACATTTTCCTTGGAACAAATCATAAAACAATATAAGGAATACATATTCATTCTTGATTCTAAGAAGATCAGTAAAGTCACGGAAATTTGAGATATGTTTCAAGGCTAGGCTCATATCATCTCCACTAAATTTTGGACCATTCCTTAAAAAATATTCATCCTTGGGTAATGGATTAGGGAAACCATATATCTATGAAAAGTACAAACATTCATACCTTCAAATGATAGAAGCAGTATTTGAGTCCCTCATTAGTCTAGTGAAGTCACTAGTAAATTCTTCTAGCAATGAATCATTTTGCCAGTGGAGTCGCCATTAATGTTTTGAATTCAGGATTCTGCTAAAAATGGAGTCACCATGGTAAAATATATATCCAATATCTATGTCTAAATATCTATTTACCCTCAGGAATCATATCTAAAACAATAATACATTTCTCCCAGGGAAAATTTCACTTTCGTTCCCCGGCAACGGCGCCAAAATGTTATCACTCTATCATTTTCCTTTGTTGTGGAAGGAGAACCCAAAGGTAACCACAAACCAACTTGCATATTGGAAGCTATCCCTTCCAATCCAGAGAGGTCTCTCTCTTATAACTTAGCCACAAAAATATTGGTTATTTTATAGGTACAATGGCTACATATTCAACAAATGATAATTTTAGAATAGGTTGCTAGGGTGGAGAAGAGGAGCAGTGGGCATGGACTCAAATAAAAAAGTGTTTAATAAAAAAATTCCCAAAGACTGGTAAATAGAAAAAACAATCACAGAGGAAATATAGAAAAAGTTCTCTTATACATTTAACTCGTTGTATTATGGTGGTTGAATTAAGAAAAACATTCCATTAAAGGAGAGCACCTATCAAGCATAAATTTTGCATTAACTTTAGAAGAATAGGTGAAAATATTTGAGTGTGCTGAAACAGAGCATCTAAATGAGGATGAATTTTGAATCATATAATTTCATTCAAATACTGAAGACATCACATATAAATGGAATATTAAGAAAGGAAAACATACACAAAGGAAATCACAAACCAATAAAGCATTGGCACATGAATCTCTGAGTTTGAATTTCTTAGGCACTTCTGTCTTAAGAGATTTTCATTAATATGGAAACCTAATACAATAAAAGTCCTCCCAGTTATTCCTTCTCAAATCCCCTCACCCTTCTCTCTTTCATCATATATATAATAATATTACATTGTAGCTCAAGAGGGTCGAAATGTTTAGGTTTTCCAAATTTAGAAGGAGTTACAACAAACTAGAAGTGATTCCTAGATTTTAGGGTTTTGTTTCTTGACTAATTTATACATACAAATCATAACAAAATACACTATCTAAGGGAAAAATAAATAATTCTTTGAGTATTAATGGTGATTTATCATGCTCCATCCATATGGAAACCGAATAGACTTTGTCTTAGGCTGATTGTGTAATTTTGCAGCGTCTAGGTGACAACTCGCTGCAAAAACTATCTAAAATTATGTAGTTGATATTTTTTAATTGTCTCTCAAATAGTAAACTGGGTCAAGCTAATTTTTGGTCAGAAATCTAACAACATTATAATTCTCCTCCACAAAAAAAATTATAAAAACCTAGTTCATGGTTTAGGAGATATTATGAAAATACACTTTTGTTGCAAAACTGCTGCTATAAGAAATTTCGCAACGTGCTTGTAATTCATTGTGTAATCTTTGTTTTTTATTATTTTCACCTTTGAACTTGTTTTAGTTGTGTAAAGGTTTCATAATGGTTTTATCATTTTCATTTTATGTCATTAATCTATGCCATGATGACTCCATATTCAAAAAAACTGATATGAGTGGAGGATTTCATGCATAATTATTTCTTAGGTTTCCTTACAAGCATGTAACTAGTCTACTCATCCATTACATCTATGAATTCCTTTGTATATTTTGGACTTGGAACTTAGTTTTAATCATTTTTTTAGGTATGGAATCAATATTGGACAAAAATGAAGTTTCAGGTTTTCACATTCATTTATCATTCTCAAAACTTGAGCAAATCTTGAAGACAAAAATAAAATCTTCCTTCATCTGGTGCAATTCTTCTTTCAATGTCCTATTCCTTTCCTGCAAAACTATGTTATATTGGTATAAGTTTTTGACTTTCCTATACAGGGATAGTGACCTTTGAACCATTCCTTTTCTCTTTCTCATGGTCTTTTCTCATAAATTTAGGTGCTTTGCTAAACCCATTTTCATTTGTCTGTTCTCTTCTTGTAGTTGATAAATCACCTCATGCACTCTCGTATTCTACTTCTCAGGCACCATGAATATTGATAAACATCATAATTATGATGGCAGGATTCAACAACAAACAGGGTTTTAACAACGATTTGACAGTTGACAGTTTGGGTGTTGCGAAATACTAGGAGTTTTTGCAACGAAGTTTAAACTGATTGGTTGCAAGACTTCCCTTAAAGGTACTATTTTGATTTGAAATACTTAGTGATCTAGATGGATATCGATGGCCACCCAACTTTTCCAACTGGCTCAAAACAATTTTCTGACAATTTTGGCAATTTACTATTTTTAGTAGTTTTAACTTCCGGGGCCATTTTGAGGGCCTAAATGAAGGTTTTTCGGGATCGATCTCCTTAATGGTAGCCAAAGGAATGATTGATCCCGAAAAATTAATCTCCTTGATGATACCTTTCCAACGAGCTATCACACGCCTAAAATGGAGATCGTATGCAAAAGTTACGACCCCGGGAAGTTGATGTACTAACTTACCCAAATGGGGCCCACATGACTTTTGGCGCTTCATCTCCTAGGGTTATGTTTTTTGGATGTATAGGGTTTTTGGAATTCTTTTTTATTGTAAAAATGCCTTTAGATCCTCATTTTAATCTTCTTCTTTTGAATGCGCGCAATCATCACATCTCTTCTCAAAGATAAGCCGCTGCCATTCCAACAAGCTTGTTTCCGTTGCATTTTACAGTTTCATCTTATTTCGTTATTGAATAGAAAACCAATTTTACTGTATCTTTGTTATTTTGTAATAAGAACCTGTTAATAATCTGTATTCATTTCGTTATGCTCATAAATCCAGATCAGTGGTATCAGAGCGGTCTTCTCCTTGTCATCTTAATCCATGTCCCCAACGAGGTCGGAGTACAAAGAGTTGGGTCTCGAGCTTGTTTCTCTTGAGGACAGAAGATCTCAAACTCCCAAGCAACCTCTCATGGTAGGAGAAAAGAAAAATGATGAGACAGGAGATCCTTTCAAACTGTTAATTGAGGAATCCCTCACACAATAGAGGAACGAGATAATGGATAGTTTCGCGCAAATCCTTCGACGACTACCAACAGGCGACGCATATTCTTCGAACGGAGGCGTCGCCCCTTGAAGGTACAAATAAAATTTGATATTCCTATATTTGAAGGTCAGATGGATGCAGATGCTATAGACAAGTGGTTGAATCTAATAGAAGGGTATTTTTCTGTCCATAACTTTTTGAATAGAGAAAAGATTACTTTTACGCTCCTCAAAGCAGTTCCCCATGTCAAATATTGGTGGGAAAATTTCTGTAAGCAAAAGGAAACAGAGGAAACCTCATTATTTTCAGTCACGACCACCTGGGAATCCTTCAGGGATGTCATTAAGGAACAATACTACCCTGTCGAAAGTTATGACAACCTGTATACCAAATGGACCACATTGTGGCAAGAAAGAGACCAAGCAGTGCCAGATTTCACAAATATCTTCCATACCTTGCACACCAAGTTGGGTATCAAAGATTTGGAGCGACATATGGTGCTCAAGTATCATGGTGCTTTGCATAGATACATCCAGACCGAAATGGAATTTTTGGACATCTCTTCCTTGGGTGCAGCCTACCAATATGCCGTCAAAATCGAGTAGAAGCTCAAACAAAAGACACGGAAATTTGGGCCTGGGAACCCCTCACAAAAAAATCCAGGAAAGGGCGGCCCTAACCCATAAAACAAAGGACAGAGAAAAGATGGACAATATAAGGACTACCAGTCCAAGCCACAAGCAAATAAGGACACCGAAAAAAAAAAAAAGATATTGGGAAGTGGTGCGACTTCCATAAGATCCCTTGGCATAACACTGTTGAATGTCGCTCAAAACAGTCATTGGTGGCCGAAGTGAAAGCATTTGAATCAGATTTGGATTATGACTCTGAGCCAGAACCAGAAAGGGGAAGCCGGATCATTGACGTGGAACCCAGTGCCACCATTGCTACCACCAAGCTCCAGCCTGGTGAACCAGAAGAGCCGGAAGAAGGGGAGCGCCTCTTCCATTCACAGATGTGGGTAAAAGGCACCTCGTTGCACTTCATCATTGATAGCGGTAGCCAGAAGAACCTCATCTCAAAAGAGGTCATCAAGCGGCTGGCCCTACCAACAATGTTGCACCCACAACCCTACACCATTGGATGGCTCCACCAAGGAAGTGATCTTTGCATCAGCCAACAGTGTCAATTGTCGTACGACATCAAGCCCTTCAAAGACGAGGTATTGTGTGATGTTTCTCCTCTCGAAGTTTGTGATGTTCTTTTGGGCCAACCT
>SNQJ01S0039955.1:0-25676 GCA_010110895.2 Picea sitchensis
ATTTAAGGTAATAGTCACTAGATCAATATTGGAAACAGTTTCGCCTACATTTACTAGCTTGTCTTTCACCTCTTTAATGGGACCCAAAAATGAACTAACAGATTCATTTCCATCCATCTTAATGCCTAGCAATTTAGTTTTCAGGAACAAAATGCGATTTGTGTTTCTAGTTTCATACAATGCTTTAAGAGCTGTCCATGTTACAGCAGAAGTGGTAGCGTCTCTAATATGTGGAATTATGCTATCTTTAACGGACATTTGCAACAATACCTTTGCCTTGTTTTCGCGCTTCTCCCAGTCTTGGATTTGTGCTGCTGTCGCACCTCCTACCACTGTTGTCGCACCTCCTGCTACTGTCGCACCTGCAGCCGCAACAGGTTTCAGTTCGGTTCCATTCGCAATGTTCCAGACACCATAGCCCTCCATGAGCGTCTGCATCTTTAATTTCCAGTTAATGAAATTCGAGCCATCTAGCTTGTTGGCTTCGTTCAGGTAGGTCTCTGCCAGCGGATTCGCCATCGCTGCAATTTAATCTCTGCAATAAAATCACCAAGGATATGCAACGTATTGTCGCTTTGCCTTCGGATACCACCGATCCGACTCAATCTATCTCTGTTCTCAGCTTATATCATGCATGCATACAACTTAATATCCAAAATCTCCACTTTTTAAAAACTTGTAACTCCCTCTTTTAAAAAAACTTTTAAAAAATTCACTTCACCTCTCTTATTTAAAATATCCACTTTAACAACCTCCAAAAACAAACTTCACCTCTCTTATTTAAAATATCCACTTAAAAAAAAATCCACTTTAATAAAGTTCAAGCCTCCACATACATTCACTTTTAATAATAATAAAAAGTGAATAATCTTTATAACTTCACTTTAACAAATTTATCCACTTTTTCAAACTCCACGTTTTCAACATATATCCACTTAAAATAAAAACTCACGCATGCACATATCATGCAAATCAAAAGAAATTGGTCAGCGCATATCATGCAAATCGTATTCTCAAATACGCACGCATTCAAACTTCACTTACGCATCCACGCATTCAACTCTTCCAAATTAATCATGCTCACGATTCAACAAACGATGGGTTTAAAAGCTAACCAACACCGTTCCTCACGATTTATTGACTCTCGCACCTCACGATTATTCCGGCTGCGGGAAGTCCGCGAGAAGTTCGCACCTCATGATTATGTTGGTTGCGGGAAGTCCGCGAGAAGTCCGTACCTTACGTGTATGCCATCTGCGGGATTTTTGCACCTGCTGTATGGTCCGCCTGCGGGAATTTTTGCGTCTTTCTATGCGCGAAAGGCCGAGTCGTATTCCCCCGCACCCTACCAGAGGAGGGACTTGCGAACTTCAAGGATTCTGGCACTACACTCCCGTGGCTCTGATACCAAGATAAAATATACCACGCAAAAAAACACGGTGAGGCTACGCTCACTTCTTGATATTAAACGAAGACGGATTACATCCTTATATAGGAAAAGACTATCCCGAGTCAGCTACATGCAAACCATAAGACAACTAGACAACTGACTATGAACTGAAAACTAACTATTCTAACTGGCGCTTACAACTGGCGCTTATTACTGGAGCTAACAACTAGCTAACATCTCCATTATTTCCAAGTATTTCCCCACAGAATTTACCTCACATCAGTGCCAACGAAGTCTAAGTAAATTAATAAAGGCACGAGCTTTCTCAGCATGGAATAACGTCTCCTGAAGAAAAACAATATTTGGCCTCACTTTATCAAGAAGTCCCTGAACTGAGGCTAGTTTTAGGATGCCTCTCGTTCCCCTTATATTGAGAGATAGTAATAACATTATTTGGAGCGAGAAAGGGCCTTCATTTCTCTAAGGGGCCCACCATCTGTGGAAGGTCGAAAAAAGGTTCAACAACCTTTTCAATTGTTGCTTTTTTTCTAGCACTCCGAGTTTTCACCGGCGAGTGCTAAATACCTAAACCATTTGACCAAGAAAACTCTTTCCCATTCACCCCCCCTTAAGTACTTTTCCCATTGGTATCCCCAAGGGAAGTCTCTGGGATTATTTCAAGTTTACCAAGAAAGACTAGCAGTTTAACAGTGGAATCATTTCCATGAATAAAAGGGATAAGTGAATCAATACTGCCATCAGATTTGATTCTTCTTCTTTCGATTCACAGAATCTGGGAAGAAAAATGGGTGAAACTGAATCAGGTTGACTAGTGCCCGGGGATAATGATGACACATCAGAAGATAAGGGTTCTAAAGTAGGGGAACCATTAGTGGGTAAATCAACAGACACATCCTAATGGTTCACATGGGCCACAGGTTCCAAAACCTTAAAAATGACCTAATAAATAGAAGGAGAGCCGGAGTCTTCAGCGACATCATCAGTGTTGCCCGAGTGTCCATTAGTAGACAATCGTGGTGAGACAACATCAACTATAACTTTTTAAAGCCAAATAAATGATAATACCAGATCTCTTTCCCCCGAAGTCAGTGTATGGTAGAAAGACAGGAAAAATGATTGAATCTTACCTAAAACTATCGAGGAGGGCTCTCGAAAGCTCGAAACACTGCTAGAAATACCTTCAAAACCAGTATCCATCGATGTATTAGGCTGTGTGTAGTACCCTTTAATATGTTCCATCGACACTTTATGTATTATCTTCTCTTGGAACTCACGTCGAAGATGAGTATTTCTTCTGCAGAAGCTATAGAGGAATGGAATCCCTAAGTAATCAAGCTTTTGCAGTATAATATTTTCTTGCCACTCTATTTCTAAAGTAGGAGGAAGTCCTTGCTGGATATCAATTTCCACCATCACCTTTCCAAACTTTCTATAAGACCCCGAAAGAGTTCTTTCATCTATCATGATGAACTTACCAAGATAATTATCGATAGCCTTTAATGCTCCAACATTCCATAAAAACCAAGGTAACCCTGGAAGTAAGACCCAAATGTGTCTATAAGGGAAAAAATCAGTATCCGGGTTGAAAGCTAATCTCCATCTCTTTAGCATTAAGCTACTTCTTCCATCCACCCAGTAAGAGTTCAACAATAATGTTGTGTCTTCCATAATCCTACATAGAAAGCCAATCCATTCTTTAGATAAAATGTACATGTCTCGGATGTAACCAATGACTGGACACCAAATATTCTCTAACCAGGCAGTGAGTTTTTCAACATTCATACTCTAATATGCAAATATTCCTACAAGTCCGCATAAAGTGATCCTACAGGTATCTTCTAAACCTATGTCAGCGTCGAGAACTATCCTCTTAACCTCCTTCGAGGCTTTCCACTGTTTCCTTTATTCCCTGTAACGAATAGAAACCGGTGTGGAGTCCACCTAGTTCTGGGCTAAGCCAACATTACCATCTACAAGTTTATAACATCTGTGGACCAATGAAATGTCCCCTACAACTTAGTGAAGCCCCTTGGGAAAAATGAGAAGTTTAATGTAGGAAATGACCCCACCTTCTCGATAAAAACCAAAATGATGTGCTCTGACAGAAGAAATAACAGATTTAAGTCACTAAAAACAAGCTTTAGGTATAGTTACTAGGTGCAAGTAAAAACCAAAGTCCGGTTCAGTTTCCGAAATGGGATAAAACTAATATTGGAATCTAACAACCTCTAAACATCACGCAAAGGAAAGGAATAGAAGACTGAAACATATTTACACTGTTATAGGATATGGAAAAGAGTAACCATGTTTGTTCTTCACCCATGGAAGCTCTGGTTTGTCTCCCGTGCTCTGAAAATTCAAAAAACAACGCTCCAAACGGTCCTGCATCCTCGCATACACCTTCCTAATCTCATAAATTAAAGACTTAATACAATAATGTATAATGTAACATATTAAATTATTACATTAAAATTAAAGTGATAATAAAGTATTCTTAAAATAAAAATACATTAAAAATTACATTATTAAAGTAGTAAAACCTTAACAAATACATTAACTATATATTATTAAAGTGTTAATACATTTATTGAAGATGAGTATGGTTGACCATGAATACATTAAAGTATACTAAAATGTATTAATTTAATTAATTAATACATTAATACATTTTTAATTAACACTATACTAAAATATTAATACATTAAGACATTAATAAAGTAATAATACCCAAATAAAATAATAGGACACTAGGTGATGGAGTATGTTGTTAAGGCACTCTGTGATGTTATGTTCGAAACCTGAGGGGACAAAAAATCCAGCCATGTTAAGGGTTGGTGTGGTTTAGTGACAAACTAACAAAAAAAAAAAAATATTTTAATAAAGTAGTAAGACATTAATAAAACATTATTACATTAATATAATGTATAAATTTATATTAGCTATCACCGAGAGTGCTAAATTTATATTAGTGCTAAATTTATATTTACATTATTAGCTATCACCTTGAGTGGTTTTTCTTGATAAGTGGTGTTCTATAATTTTCTTTGGTTATTGCTGGAAATGGGTCTATTATTATGTTATTTACAGAGTTAAGATAGCCAAAAACCAATTGGTTAATAATAGCTGAAAGATTGCAGTTTAAAATTACAATTATTATGTTATTTGCAGAAAATTATGATTGCTAACAACTAACTTGTAAATAGTAGCTGAGAGATTGCAGTTTAAAATTAAAGGTAAAATGTGACATTGCAGTTTCACTTCCATTCATCGCAATAAACAGAAATGTGACAAATTCATATATTAATAAAAATGTAATTTTTTCAAAGGCATACATGTTAAAATTGTCGTATAGGATCAAAACTAATCAGTAACAATATAAATCCACAAAACATAAACATAAATTTCATAAAGAACACTCATTTAGAATTTTTAGTTTGTTAAAAAAAAAATCACTCTTAACATAACTGAATCTGAAAATATACCAATTTTGTAGGAAAAAAATATACCTACAAACAAAATCAGGATTCTTACGGGAGAAACTTACTCTAAAACCAACTTTTATTAGCCTTGAAATATCTTCCCTATTCCTTTTCTATAGTTTTGCGCAAGCTAGATATTATCATTAAATCTTCAATTGATTCAGGGGTGGGAACTTCTCTTTCTCTCTCTATACATCTGTTTTCTCTTAAAAGTAAATCACTAATCTTCAATTGATTCAGGGGTGGGAACTTTTCTTTCTCTCTCTATACATCTGTTTTCTCTTAAAAGTGAATCACTGCCCAATCCAGCAGATCCCATTCCAAGATCACCTGAAGAACTAATGATAGTTTGTGAAGCAGGAAATTTACTGGAGCTTTCTGTGCCAACAAAATCTGTAACCGGAGATCCGAGCCCTGGCTTTCCTGTTCGATCAGATATGGGAGTTGCCTGTGCAATGGGAATCAAATAAAACCCTTTGCTTTCTAAATAGGCTGTTGCTGCTTTCATGTCCGTCTCCATGTATTTGAAAATAGTTTTCTCAAACTCTTGACCTTCCGGAGATAGTGAGCCAGCAGCTTCACCCACAGCCGTTGATGCCTGGATTCCAGATCCCTGAGGAAACCCAACCCAAAAAGGATAGCATCAACAAACAAAGTAAAAAACACGTCACTCTTCCACTAACATGATATATTTTCTACTGCAACTATAAATCAACAATCAAACGTCTACCTCCACTGGAACATTCACAGTTAGAGGCCTGTTATCGCACGGTTTGTAACAAGGCCCAAGTGCACCTGCGCCACCAAGCTTACTCTTGCTCAAATCCTGCAGAACCATTGAGTTTTAAGAACAAAGACAACTATCATTGGCTGCACAATGTCAATCTCGCAAAAGATTTAGGTCAATGTTGTAACCTTTACTTGCTGTTGTAGAAATTGGATATAATCATTTATTTCATCCAGCATAGATGATTTGTCTGTCTGCATATATAAAAAGGAAATTTAGCTGGCTTTCAAAGAACAATAGTTTATACAGACCCAAGACTTGCTACAATGCAATCCCTTGGAGTCTTATCAATCATCACCCTCCCATATATAACATTGACACCCATGTATGGCATGACAGCAAAGAAGTATAACATTTTTCTGCTTTACAATACACGACAGACTTGTATAACAAATATAACTATAGAAAGTAACTTGACAGGTCAAAGGGCTGCTGTGAGTGCTTGCCATTAGTTGGTCACCAATTTAAGGGTCTTATTTCTCGCTAATTGACTATGTAGTTTAATGGTGATACATATATATATTTATTTGCTTCATATCTCTATATATATTTTAATTATGACCAATTGACCTATATATATACGCTTCATATCTCTATATATAATTTAATTATGGTCTTTTATATATATATATATATATATATCATCTTAATTTTTTTTTTAACACAACAATGTGTAATATAATTGAAACTCATGCCATTTAACTTTACTTTAAATATCTAAGATTTTGTAATATTCCTCATCCATTTCATATTA
Source organism: Picea sitchensis (assembly GCA_010110895.2). NCBI lineage: Eukaryota > Viridiplantae > Streptophyta > Pinopsida > Pinales > Pinaceae > Picea > Picea sitchensis. The sequence continues at coordinate 6,432 of SNQJ01S0039955.1, forward strand.
CATCAATCCTTTTGATATTCCATGCCGTTGTCTTTTTGGTTTATCAAGATTGTCATGAAGGAACTACCAATTGGGAAGTACCAAGTAAGTGATGTAGTCCTAAATTGAATTTCAACCACACAAGGATAGCAACCAAGGGGGCGGTAAGAACAAAGTCACAGCACACTTTAAATAACAGGAAGCATACTGAAAGTTAAAAGAGGACAAGTGCATAGAGCGAAAAAACAAATGTTTCACAATTAGCACTTTATGTTAATTTTCACATCTACGTAATCACAATTAAAATCCCTCCATGGTTTTCACTAACTTCTATAATTAATTATAACTGAATATAGAACTCTTCGTTCAAATGATGAGATGGAGAAATGTTTGTTGATCTATGTCTCAACCAGGTCTACACTTTTATTTTTAAAAGCAATATATGGTTTGAATCTAAGTTTTTTATTTTTTTTAGTAGTTGCCATGCTTCTTTCACACATCTCTTCTCTTCTTCTCTGCTCCCCTATTTCTCTTTCTTTGTTATCTTCTTCTTCCTTATCTTTTCTTTTTCTTCTGTTTCTATTGAAACAACTACAAACTGTTCTACCCAACAACCATGTTCTTTAAAAATTATACCAAGCAATTTTGCTGGAATTCTCTACTTCTTCCCTTCTATTATTTTTTTTATTTTTCCAACTATTCTACTCAAGTACAATAAGAATAATAGAATAAAAATGCTTTAAAAAATAAAAATGCTTATCCACCCAAAAAAAAATAAAGATAAAAAATAATTTATACACCCATCAAAAATACATACACCAAGCAAATAGAGCTGATAAGAATAAAAACATAACCACTCAATGGAAGAATAAAAAAAATGCATACAACAAGCAAATAGAGATGATAAGAATAAAAACATAGAGCTGTGAATGGTGATAGAATTTACACACCCATCAAAATATGCATACACCATGCAAATAGAGATGATAATAATAATAACATAAACCACTGAATCGAGGAAAAAGGTGAGGGAATTTCCGAGGGCAGCTTAACTGGTTATATGCATACACCAGGCAAATAGAGATGATAAGAATAAAAACATAAACCAGTTATCAGTCAATCGAGGAAAGGGAATTTCCGAAGCCAGCTTAACTGGACCAGACGTACAGAATGAATGAGAGAAGTTAGCCAGGCATAGTAGACTGCATCCAATTATACCTTACTCGCATTTGGAACAAGCTCGTGCAAAGCTTTCAAATTTTGTGCAATCTTCTGCGTGCGTTCCTGCAAGATAATCAGCGAAGAAACCTTTTTACTAACAGAAAGACAAGTTCAGTCCTCTGAACGGACAATGTTTTCATGTCTTCCAAAATTCCTTGTAGTTAAGTAAACCACTGCAAAAGAAACCATGTAAATAAACATATCGAGAGGATTCTGTAACAATACTTTAAATGGGAACATTTTCTCACCCGTTCAGCTAAACTGTGTGGATTAGTAGATTGACCTGGACGAGCCCTCACACGATACCCTGGAGCTACATTGAAAACATCTCCAGCAGTTGCTTTGTTAGCATCACCCATGTCTTGCAAAAGATTTCCGAAAATGTTGTTCTGTTGCTCCTTGTCCAGCAATAAACTACAGAGCTTCTGAATCACAAGTAGTTTTCCCGTGAACACAAAATCACTCAATTTATTGATGAAGGAAAATTTGGTAAAGACAAAGTCAATTTTCTTTCCGGTGCAACATAATTACCAGTCGTTTCATATTCATACTCTTCCTTCGTATTCATGAAATCGAAATCGTGGCTAGCTTAAGACTTCATTTCATTAAGGAATGATGTACTTTGTAAATAAACATATATTAATAAGTTTTTCCATAGCATAAAGTTTATTAATAAAATAAATTAATTTTGTAAATTAATATATTAATAAATTTTATTAATAAAATATGTTTAATAATTTTGAACGATTTAGAGTTAGGGTTTTTATTTATTAATAGGGTTAGGGTTAATGTATATATTAATACATTAATTATTGATAAAATTAGGATTGTTATTATAAATATTAAATTATTATAATAAAAAGTGATTAATATTATATTATATTATTATTATTAGCACAACAGTAGGTAAATGTAAACATATCAGCGTAATTAGTGATTAATTTAATATAAACTATTAATTACATTAATAATTATTAATAATTAGTGATAATTAATATATTTATTATTAATATAAACTTCTTCTTATTATTATTGGCCAATAGTAATAATAGTTATTAATATTATTAATAATATTTTATTTATTTCTTTGATCATAACTAATAATGATTAATAATATTATTAATAATTTTTTATTAATACATTAATAATTATTAATTAACAGTAATAATTGTATTATTAGTTATTGATTAATATACATAATTAATATATACCATGGCTAATTTAAGTATGTAACATACATATCCTTTATACATTAATTATTAATCAATATTAATAATTAAAGAAGCTAGTGATAATGTATTAATAATATATTGAAGTAAATGGTTATTAGGATTAGGGTTAGGGTTATTAAGGTTAGTGTTAGGGCCATATTAGGGTTAGGGTTATTCTTACTAAAATTAGGGGTATGGTTATTTGTTTTAAGGTTTATTTTATAATAACAATAAAACTATTTGAATTCAAATTAAATAATAATAATAAATGAAAGTAGATATCTAAATTTTGAAAATTAACTGAAAGTGATTTTGATGAACATAGCCTCGTCGTCAAAATAAATATCCTTTCATCGCTATGTGATGAACATACGACATTTATTTTCATCACATAGCCATTTGACATACAATGAACATACGACATTTATGTTCATCACATTGTCACTTTTTACTTCAATGACTTGTCATTGCAATGTGATGAACATAATCCCCTCGTCCCATTATCTCTGTCACCGTCAATATGTGAAAAACAATATATTGTCGTCACAATGTGATGAACATAGCCCCTTCATTGCAATGTGATGCAAATATCCTGTCATCATATTGTGATGCAAAGATATCAGCCGACTCGGCTCCTTTACTAGCACAACTGACTCGCGGCTGGAGAACGTCGAAAGGTATCGGCCACTGATAACACTCCCCACACAGTAAAAACTCTCAGCCTACTCCCCGCAAAATAAAAACTCTCAGCCATTAAGATCACTAATTACTAGGCTGAGAGTTTTTACTGTGCGGGGAGTGTTATCAGTGGCCGATACCTTTCGACGTTCTCCAACCACGAGTCGGCTGTGCTAGTAAGTTATATCTGATATGGCCACCGCGGATGTTTGGTTGCTACATATCTCTTTGTCACAAAGTAATATTGGTTGATATTTATGGCTACACTTACGTTGGACACTTGTACATTAGAGAAGGAGACGCCTTTCACCGATCCCACTCCTCCATGTACACATTCAATGATTTACACTTTCGCGAAATTAATTATATAATTCCGATCACAGCTTTAAGTATTTTACTATTTGGTTGGAACTATTAACAGACCTGCCATGTTTTGATTCGAAAGTCGTTCAGTGCATTTTGGATGGTACTATCCTGAACAGTCACATTTGAAACACAAGCTTTGCTTCCGTCCTTTCCTAGCGATCCGATAGTGAAGTTATAAATTGAAAAATAAGCATAGATCTTCATGTAGTGTAATAGAGATTAGAAATATGCAAAGAATAGAAACAGTAATTATACCTTATGCCATGACCAGGACCACAGTTGATATTGTGCACGTGGATGTCTAAACAACCTGTTTGTATGGAAATGAAGTTGTCGCCTTTTCATCCCACCAGCCATTAAAACAGATTAATCAGCAGATCCGAGAAAAGAATAGTTCTCCACTTTTAAATTAATATTGACACGATCCGAAAGGATTATGGATTAAAAAATGATTCTGATGGATTTAGTGTTTTCCAATCGAGTGAATATTAAACGTCCGTGCAGGTCGTGGCATCAAACGATAATGAATGAGTGTGACCAAAATGAAATGTGTGCATACTGTTTTTTAATGATATAAATGTGGCCTACATATATTTTAATCCTCTTTAATCATTTGAACATGGAAATTATGTATTTTTACAGTAAATTTATAATGTGATTAGGTAAATGTAAAAAAGTAAACATGTTAATGGATGCCTTCATAAATGCAAGGAACTTATGAACAATAAATTTCACGCATTGATTTTGGAGGACGACTAAGAATATGATATCATCTTCAATGCTTAGCCATCAGATTAGAATTTAAAATTAAAAGATCATTAATTGTGCCCATTGTCAATAGGTATACGCCTTTCGACGTAAATATATTTATTATTAATATAAACTTGTTATTATTATTGGTGAATAGTAATAATAGTTATTAATATTATTAATAATATTTTATTTATTGCTTTGATCATAACTAATAATGATTAATAATATTATTAATAAAATTTTATTAATACATTAAGAATTATTATACATAATACATTAATAATTATTAATTAATAGTAATAATTGTATTATTAGTTATTATTAATATACATAATTAATATATACAATGGGTAATTAAGGTATGTAACATACATATCCTTTATACATTAATTATTAATCAATATTAATAATTAAAGATGTTAGTGATAATGTATTAATAATATATTGCAGTAAATGGTTATTAGGATTAGGGTTAGGGTTATTAAGGTTAGTGTTAGGGCCATATTAGGGTTAGGGTTATTCTTATTAAAATTAGGGGTATGGTTATTTGTTTTAAGGTTTACTTTATAATAACCATAAAACTATTTGAATTCAAATTAAATAATAATAATAAATGAAAGTAGATATCTAAATTTTGAAAATTAACTGAAAGTGATTTTGATGAACATAGCCTCGTCATCAAAATAAATATCCTGTCATCGCTATGTGATGAGCATACAATATTTATTTTCATCACATAGCCATTTGACATACAATGAACATATGACATTTATGTTCATCACATTGTCACTTTTTACTTAAATGACTTGTCATTGCAATGTGATGAACATAATCCCCTCATCCCATTATCTCTGTCATCGTCAATATCTGAAAAACAATATACTGTCGTCACAATGTGATGAACATAGCCCCTTCATTGCAATGTGATGCAAATATCCCGTCATCATATTGTGATGCAAATATCTTGTTGTCGCAATCTCACAAACTTATCCCCTCCCTTGAAATGTCACGAAAATAACCATATTGTCACGATATGACGAGCATAGCCTCATCACCACACTATCATCAACACAGCTTCATTATCACAATGTTACGAGAATATATTGTCATCCTAATGTGAAAAACACTTCAAATTTCACTATCTGAATGTCATCTGTAGTCTTGGTCAACCATGGTCATGGACAACCATGGCTGCCTATGGATAACAACTTCCAAACATGGTTAACCATTGTCAAGCATGGTCAACCACAGTCAACCATGGTCATGGTCAACCATCGTGAAGTTCATCCATGGTGAACGTTGTCTATAATGAAGGTCTACAAAACTTAACCATGGTGAAGGTCCATGGAAGTTAACCATGGTCGTGGTCAACCATAATTAACCATGTCAACCATAATGAACGTTTCCTTCCCAAAGTCAACAAATTTCTACCAAATTTAACCATGATCATGGCCAACCATAGTCAAGCATGGTCATTGTAAATTAATGTATTATTTTCGTGACAATGTCCTTCGACATAAGATGAACATACGACATTTATGTTCATTGCATTGTTATTGTTTACTTAAATGGCATGTCATTGCAATGTGATGAAGATAAACCCCTTGTCCTAATATCCCTTTCATCGTCGATATGTGGCAAAGAATATATTGTCGTCACAATGTGATGAACATAGCCCTATCATTGCAATGTGATCCAAATCTCCTATCATCATATTGTGATGCAAATATCTTGTTGTCACAATCTCACGAACTTAGTCCCTCCCTTGCAATGTCATGAAAATAACTATATTGTCACGATATGAAGAACATAGCCTCGTCATCACAATGTCATCAAGATAAATTCATTGTCGCAATGTTGCATGAATATCGTGTCATTATAATGTGACAAACACCTCCAAATTTCACTATTTGAATGTCATCCGTAGTCTTGGTCAACTATGGTCATGGCCATCCATGATCATCTATGGAAAAAAACTATCAAACATGGCTAATCATTGTCAATCATGGTCAACCATAGTCAACCATGGTCATGGTCAACCATAATGAACCATGTCAACCATAGTGAACCTTTCCTTACCAAAGTCAACATATTTCTACCAAAGTTAACCATTCTCATGGCCAGCCATAATCAAGCATGGTCATTGTAAATTAATGTATTAATGTATAAATACCATATGACTCCTCCTTCCCCACTCCTATCACCATATTTTGCAGTTGCTCCATCGAACCAGGCAAGAGTTGTATTTAGACTTTGATGTATCCAAATAGTTTTTAGAATTTGTGACCTTACCTGACTGTTGGTAAATGTAAGACGAGCCAAGGTCTTATAGATAGTCCAGTGCATTGAGTGTGTAGTATCCTCAAATATTTCCTTATTGCATTCGATCCAAGTAAACCAAATAACATATGTTGCAATCATTGTAGGAACCATCTTGTTCATATACCAGTTTTTTAAACATTCCAGAAGAGAATTTCCTGTCCATTCTCCATCAAGGATTAAAATCTGTTTTAAAATTTTCCATATCATTAATGTGAAGGGACATAGTTTGAAAATATGGAATGGAGTTTCCAAATCCTTTTTACAAAGTGGATAGCGACCCGGGCCGCCCATCCACTTAACTTGATCTAAAACTTATGGTAGTATCACCCCGATGTCGATGAGAATTTTTCTAAATAATTCCCATTCTATAGCCAGATCATCCTTCAGTCCCAGCTCATTACTCTTCACCCATTAATCTGGAATATTTGTTGTATTTATTGGGCTCCGTGCCTGTGCCAAAGTCACTAATTTTTTTTCTTTTAATGATGGCTATAATGGAGTGGATAAATAAGAACTGTCCCCAATCCCCAAAATATGGTCCTTCACCAGGGCCACTAGATCTCCTGATCCCAGACTCCAGCTTATTCCATGTAATATAAGATAACTCACCTTCAATAATCCACTCCATATTTTTCAAACTCCATTTTGTATAAAGGAACTAGATCTTAGCCAAGAAGTAACATTTATTTTTCCAAGATATTTATCCATGATTATCTTATGCCAAATACCTTTCCCCATAAGAACTCTCCAGAGGGTGATTGCTTCTAATGCTTTGCTAAAATCAAAGATATTGAGAATGCCCCATCCCCCCATCAATTTTGGAATAGATATCTTCTCCCAGTTTCACAATTGTAAGTGATGGGATACACTATCTCGTTTCCACATGAATTTGTACATCATCCTTCTCAGCAAATTCAGAATCGAAATGGGAACAACTGCCATGGAGACCCAGTAGACCGACTCACTGGTTAAGACTTCTTTGAGTAGAGTTAGACGACCTCCCAATGACAACCAATGATAACACTAGTTATTGATTCTCTTTTCAATTTTTTTTACTAACCAACTCCATTCCTCCAAGCATTGTGCCCTCGCTTTGAGATAAAAACCCAGATATTTGAATCCTAGGTCCATCGATATAAATTTAAATGGGAAAACAACTTTGAAAACATTTAGATCCAGATCAGTTAATCTAGCATGACGAAAAGTAGATTTTAACAAATTTATTTGTAAGCTTGGAGTTAAGCAAAAAAAATTTAGAATTTTGTCAATCTGCCACCACTCCTGCATAGTAGCTTTTGTTAAAATGACCACATCATCTACAAAAAGTATGTGTAAAATTTTTAAATATCTCATAACCGAAATACCTGTCAAAATACCTTCACTCTGACTAGCTTTCAGTAGTAGGCTCAATTCTTCCATGACTAGTATGAAAAGTAAGGGGGATAGAGGACAACCTTGTCGTAGTCCCCTGTCGCTCTTAAAGAAATTTGTAGCTTCCCCATTACCGGAACTGAATATGAAATGGAAACTACACAACTCATAATCCAGTTAGTCATATTGATTCCCATACCAATTTGTAGCAAAATTAATCTCAGCATATCCCAATTAACACAATCGTATGCTTTCTGTAAATCAAGCTTTAGAACCAGATCTCTAATTTTATTCTTCTTTATGCTATGGACACATTCATGTATTGTACCTGTAGCATCCTGTATCTGTCTCCCGTGGAGGAATCCCAACTATTGTTCATAAAGTGATCTAGAGAGGAAAGGTTTTATGTGATCTGCAATAACCTTTGAGATAATCTTATAGCATAGATTACAAAGAGAAATCAGACAGAAATCTCCAAAGAGATGAGGTTTATTAACTTTCATAATAAGGGTGATAAAAGTATAGTTTAATGCTCCTTCTATAACTCCAAGTAGGTCTTGCCCTACAATATCAAAAAAATCCTTAAAAAACTCGACAATCCAGCCATCCGGGCCCAGACTTTTGTCAATTTTGAAATTGTATAAAACTTTCTGAAGTTCTTGCAAATCAACCAGTTTGAATAAAGCCTCATCTTCCAAATTATTTATCATCTCTTTAAATAAGGCAACCATCGGAACTTTCTTTCTTACCAAAGGACTCATCCTATTTTTATAAAAATATTTAAAGTGATGATAAGGAGATTTTTTGAAATTTTCCTGACCACTGTGTGTCTGTCCCTCCTCATCCTTTAATTCCAAAAGATATTTTATATTCCTCCTAAAACTCGCATAAGTATGAAAGAATTTAGTATTAATATATCCACTTTGTAACCAAATGGCCCTACTACGTTGATGCCATTATTCCTTTGTTTCAAGAAGTATCTTTGATCTTTCTTGTTCCAGTAACTTGAGAGACTATTTGCTAAAATAATTATAGATACCAACAGTTTGATTCTGTAATCTAAATGATATCTCCTTTTCCAACTTCATTAGTCTCGAGATTTTAAGATACCTCACCTCCTTTTGCTAGGCTCTTGTTAATATTTTCAACTCCTTAAGTTTCCAAACAAGTCTCCTTTGTCTGCCATCCTCCACTAGAAACTTAGGATCTCTCCAAAGTTTCTTTACAAACTCAATAAAGAGACTTTATGTCGACCACAATGGATTAAATTTGAAAGGAAAATATTTAAAAGTCAGAGTCAAATCAACTTGTAATACAATCGATGCATGATAAAAAATGTAGGGGAACTCAACCCATGCCCTATACACTCCCACCGATGCCAAAATATCTTCTGATATGAGTGCCCGATCAAGTCACTTAGAAATAGCCTCATTACCAGCAAGGTCGTTCCTCCATGTTGACACCAAAGTACGAGGAACAATATCTATCAGTTTATTCTTGTAGAAGTAATTAATAAAAAAGCTTGCCAGAGTACCGAATGTATGTATTCCTCCCCAAATCTCCCCAGATGATAGAGTCAAGTTGAGATCATGATCAAGTACTAAATTCTTTTGTGCTAAAATCCTAGACTTCTCAAGCCTTTCCCAGAACGATTTACGCTCTGAACACAGACCATAGATATTTAGAAAGGATATTTGCTTATTACTTTGTAGATCCAAACCTGTCAATAACATTCCACCACAAGTGAGATAGGGCGTCAGTTAAAAGGAGTTTGGGTCCCATGAGACCAATAAACCCCCATATTTCTCCATAGAATTTACCTCACATCAGTGCCAACGAGGTCTAAGTAAATTAAAAAAGGCACGGGCTTTCTCAACATGGAATAACATCTCCTGAAGAAAAACAATATTTGGCCACACTTTATCAAGAAGTCCCCGAACAAAGTCTAGTTTTAGGACGCCTCTCGTTCCCCTTATATTGAGAGATAGTAATAACATTATTTGGAGCAAGAAAGGGCCTTCATTTCTCTAAGGGGCCCACCATCTTTGGAAGGTCGAAAAAAGGTTCAACAACCTTTTCAATTGTTTCTTTTTTTCTAGCACTCTGAGTTTTCACTGGCGAGTGCTCAATACCTAAACCATGTGACCAAGAAAACTCTTTCCCATTCACCCCCCCTTAAGTACTTTTCCCACTTGTATCCCCAAGGGAAGTCTCTGGGATTGTTTCAAGTTTACCAAGAAAGACTGGCAGTTTAACAGTGGAATCATTTCTATGAATAAAAGGGATAAGTGAATCAAGTATTGTCGTCATATTTGATTCTTCTTCTTTCGATTCATGGAATCTAGGAAGAAAAATGGGTGAAACTGAATCAGGTTGACTAGTGCCTGGGGATAATGATGACACATCAAAAGATAAGGGTTCTAAAGTAGGGGGACCATTAGTGGGTAAATCAACAAACACATCTTGATGGTTCACATGGGCCACAAGTTCCAAAACCTTAAAAACGACCTAAGAAATAGAAGGAGAGTCATAGTCTTCAGCGGCGTCAACAGTGTCACCCGAGTGTCCATTAGTAGATAACGGTGGTGAGACAACATCAACTATAACTTTTTTATGACAAACAAATGATAATACCACATCTCTTTCCCCCGAAGTCAGTGTATGGTAGAAATACGAGCAAAAGGATTGAATCTTACCTAAAACTATCGAGGAGGGCTCTCGAAAGCTTGAAAATCTGCGAGCAAGACTTTCAAAACCGGTATCCATTGATGTATCAGGCTGTGTGTAGTACCCTCTAATATGTTCCATCGATTCTTCTTGTATTATCTTCTCTTGGAATTCACGTCAAAGATGAGTATTTCTTCTGCAGAAGCTACAGTGGAATGGAATCCCTAAGTAATCAATCTTCTGCAGTATAATATTTCCTCGCCACTCTATTTCTAAAGTAGTAGGAAGTCCTTACTGGATATCAATTTCCACCATCACCTTTCCAAACTTTCTAGAAGACCCCAAAAGAGTTATTTCATCTATCATGATGAACTTACCAAGAGAATTATCGATAGCCTTTAAGGCTTCAACATTCCATAAAAACCAAGGTAACCCTGGAACTAAGACCCAAATGTGTCTATAAGGGAAAAAATCAGTATCTGGGTTGAAAGCTAATCTCCATCTCTTTAGAATTAAGCTACTTTTTCCATCCACCCAGTAAGAGTTCAACAATAATGTTGCATCTTTCAGAATCCTACATAGAAAGCCAATCCATTGTTTAGATAAACTGTACATGTCTGGGATGTAACCAATGACTGGACACCAAATATTCTCTAACCAAGCAGTGATTTTTTCAACATTCATACTCTAATATAAAAATATTCCTACAAGTCCCCATAAAGTGATCCTACAGGTATCTTCTAAACCTATGTCAGCACCGAGAACCATCCTCTTAACCTCCTTCGAGGCTTTCCATTGTTTCCTATATGCCCTGTAACTAATAGCAATCGACGTGGAGTCCACCTAATTCTGGGCTAAGCCAACATTACCATCTACAAGTTTATAACATCTCTGAACCAACGAAATGTCCCCTACAACTTCAACATAATTGACTGGTAAAAAGGTATCATAGGGCGGGGTATGTGCAAAGTATGAGGAACAGGGTGCCTGTGTAACTGAAGGGATACCAAGTGCTCTCGAAGGAAAATGCTGAGGATTCGAAGTGATTTTTGGAGTAATAAGTTGCGTATTAACTGCATCTAACTGCCAAAGCTCATTTGCAGGCTCACTCAACAAAGCCTGTACCTCTGCATTAATAGTGTCTAGCCTGGAAGAGGCCATCTGGAATCCACTTAGTGAAGCCCCTTGGAAAAAACGAGAAGTTTAATGTAGGAAATGACCCCACCTTCTCGATAAAAACCAAAATGACATGCTGTGACAGAAGAAATAGCAGATTTAAGTCGCTAAAAACAAGCTTTAGGTATAGTTACTAGGTGCAAGTAAAAACCAAAGTCCGGTTTAGTTTCCGAAATGGGATAAAACTAATATTGGAATCTAACAACCTCTAAACATCACGTAAAGGAAAGGAACAGAAGACCGAAACATATTTACACTATTATAGGCTATGGAAAAGAGTAACCCTATTTGTTCTTCATCCATGGAAGCTCTGGTTTGTCTCCCATGCTATGAAAATTCGAAAAACAACACTCCAAACAGTCCTGCATCCTTGCATACACCTTCCTAATCCCATGAATTAAAGACTTAATACAATAATGTATAATGTAACATATTAAATTATTACATTAAAATTAAAGTAATAATAAAGTATTCTTAAAACAAAAATACATTAAAAATTACATTATTAAAGTAGTAAAACCTTAATAAATACATTAATGATATATTATTAAAGTGTTAATACATTTATTGAAGATGAGTATGGTTGACCATGATCATTGTTTCTTATGATCATGATTATAAATGACATTGATACATTAAAGTATACTAAAATGTATTAATTTAATTAATTAATACATTAATATATGTTTAATTAATACTATACTAAAATATTAATACATTAAGACATTAATAAAGTAATAATACCCAAATAAAATAATAGGACACTAGGTGATGGAGTCTGTTTTTAAGGCACTTCGTGATGTTATGTTCGAAACCTGAGGGGACAAAAAATTCAGCCATGTTAAGGGTTTGTGTGGCTTAGTGACAAACTAGCAAACAAAAAAAAAAAAATATTAATAAAGTAGTAAGACATTAATAAAACATTATTACATTAATATAATGTATAAATTAAAGTATAAATTTATATTAATGTATAATGTAACATATTGAATAATTAGTTCATACATTAATAATATATTAATTAATTAATACATTAATGTATAATGATGATGATGATTAACGTCCACTAAGACCGATTGGTCTATCGGACCTTAAGAGGGTAAGTGATTACTTGTGATTCTTTAGAATTTTACTTCTGATTCTTTATGTATAGAGATCACCCCAAACTTTAAAGTTTTATCAAAATTCAAAATAATTCAAAATGGATTTCAAAATATATTAATAAACTTTCATTACAATAAAAAGAAATTTAACTACTTTTGATTTGATTTATGTATTGCAATAGAACTCTAGATCACCCCAAAAATTGAAATAGATTATACAATATTAACATTTAAACTTAATAATATGTTAATACACTAAAGTATACATTATTTGACTAGTAAAGTCTACGAAGGTATACATACCTACATACCCTAACCCCTTGGATTTGAACATGTGACCTCTTAAGAGGAAACACATGTTCTTAACCATTAGGCCCACTCAGGTTGTCTACCTATAGTCCATAATGAAATCTATCAAAGAAAAACACCTCTTAAAATTCATAGCATCCATCAAAGAAAAACATTTAAATTGATGGGATCCTCTTAAAACTACTTCCTATACCTAGTTTAAATGTTTTTAAACATTTAAAATGTTTGTCTAAAATTAATTTGATTTTTTATACAAATAACTTCCCAAAAACATTATAGGTAAGTAGAGTTGTAAGAAGAAAGAAGGAACTAATGAAAGTAAGAAAGGCAATAGAGTGGACATGGTTGTGACCAACATCAAACTATCCTTCATCTCTATTTTTCATTATGATCTTAATTCAGTGTTACACTTTCTTTAAACAAAGTATTAATGATGAAGTTTAACTCACAATAAAGTTATATGCTTGACCTCTTTGGAGGTCACATGTTCAAATCCAGAGGGGGGTAGAGTATGTATACCTTCGTAGACTTTAGAGTATGTATAACTTCGTACACATTAGCAGTCAAATTGTTGTGTAGAAGGCATCCCTTGTCCCACACCAATTATGTATCTCGCTTGGTAGTGACCTTAAAAATAAATTATTATTATTATTATTATTATTATTTATTATTGTAATCTATGAGTGTAATTTATAAGATATTACAAGTTATTTTTTTCTAGACTATATATATGAAGAATCCTAGTTTCTCTTTCATAAAAAACAAAGGAGGTTACATTGTGTTAATGTTATGAGAGAATTCATAAACAATTATACAACGGTTATCATTACACACTCAATATATAGAGAAATTAAGTTGAATAAATATTGCAAGAATCATCCAGGAAAATAGCCCTTAATCCTTCTTCTTTTTTCTCTTTGACCTCAATCCACCCCCCTTGGAAAGTTTCAACAAGAACTAACTGTAGATTAGAATTTGAATTTCAAAAATTATGAGTGGGAGCCCACTCTTTATTAGAATCAAAGTTGTCAAATTTATGAGATATGTTCATTTTTCACAATGTGTCTTCATTGACAAATACCTCCAACAAGGGGGAATCCAAAAATATATTGGAGTCTTCAATCTACACTTATATACCAACACTCACATCCTTCAATTTTGGTTGTCCACAAATATTTTGCATTCTGATACTCTTCATCGATTGAGGCCCACACTTCATATGATTTCCATCAATTTGGTTTGGTGTGGGGATCTCTTTTCTTCTTTGGATAAGCCCTCACTTGGGGACATGAATTATGAAAATGTCCTATTTGTTAGTATACTTAACATAAAAAAGCTATGTTCTCATGATCCAAAATGTAAATTTAATCAAAATTTCTTTTTTGCAAAATCATCTTGTCAAGTGGACTTTATTGAGATCAATATCAACACACAATTTCAAACATATGTGAAAAGACCCAATATGTTTTTAAATATTCTTAATTTATTCTCAATATCATTAAACATTGGTAAATGCCATAAATGTAGTGGCAAATCTAAGGGGTGGACCAAAACTAAAAACCCTCCTAAAAAAAATATATCATAATATTAAGATATATAATTTAAACAAGGAAGAGGCCTTTGGAGTAGAGATATACCTCACAATTTTTTGTACAATTTGAATGAATCCACTATTACTTTATAACATTTAAAAAGTGTCCAAAATGAGAAAGTGTCCAAAATGCCCCATCAATGTTGGGTGATAAAAACCAAATTATTTTAAAGTTTATTAAAAACAATTCTCTTCCATATCTATTATAAGAATAACACACTAAATCATTCTAATCCATATCACTTATTAATACACCATACTAACCACCTCTATCTATTATTAAGTATTTATAAAATATCATTTATTAATACACCATACTAACCACCTCTACTCTATCTATTATTAAGTATTTATGAAATGAAAGCAACTTCCACATAACAATACCAGCCATTTTTTTTCTAAAAAATTAGCCACCCTATTAGAACGTGAAGCATGTTGGAGGAGCGGAGCCCATGTGAGTGGTTGGCAAAATCCCACACAAAGCCTGCGTTGAAGAGGGTGCCCCTTCACTAACTATCTATATTGTTTTTTATTTATAAAAAATAATTACTTAATTATTATAAAATTTTACTACAAAATATTTTTAATTAAAAAATATTAAAATTTTAATTCGTATATTTTAGAGAGTGGAAGACCCCATTATAAAAGTAGTTAAAGTTTAGGAGAGTGGAAAGAGCATGTGGATACAAGTAGTTAAGATTTTGAATTAGATTTAGTTATTATTATTTTTTTAGATTTATTTATTGTACCATTAGGATGTTATCAGTATTTTACCATTACCTTTTTTTGATATATAAAAGGGCAGTACGATGTAGGTATCGGTATCGTGAAAGCTGTTTTTACCATTCTGTTTCTCATCGGCATACCCTGGTTCTCTTATTCCTCATTGCTCATGATTTATATTGAAAACAATTTAAGATTTTCGAAAATGTGGAAATCCGGGTTAGCTGTATACACTGTTTTCTTTCTTCACTGTATTTTGTGGGCATCTGCCACAGCTAAAGACGGTAAGCGTCTTCTGCACACAAACTGTTTGTGGGCATCTGCCACAGCTAAAGATGGTAAGCTTATTCTTCGGCGAGCCTTATGCACTTAGCTATAAAGTATTTACCGTTCTGTCTGCATATACCGATCGTATATAGCTCGATCGCTCTATAAGGCTCGGAAATGCTGGGTTGATATCCCAGCTGATCCACGGCCTGAAGAAGGGATCATTTTACTCACTCATATTCAGCGTGGCCAAGACCTGCCGGAAGTCAGAAAAATTGAATGTGACCGTGACAACATATTCTCAAGTTTTGTCCATGAAGACAGTTTATGATAGCAGTGGCTGGGATGCATATGCTTGGGGATTCGAAGCTGTTGCTGAGGCCCACGAGGTTGTGCTCCAGAATGCGGACGAGGATTATGATAATCCCAATTGTGGGCCGCTAATTGGTGCTGTGGCAATCAAAGAGATAGTCCCATCCCAATCGAAAGCCGTGAAAGGTGAGCTCACGATGGTTTTTAAGATTTGATCACATTCGTTTTTGCATTTGAAATATCCGTGAAAGTAAGTAGTAAAAGGACCTTTCTCCTCTCAACAAATTCGACATTCCGAATTCTCGTAAGAATTTTAGGAATGTCTTTGGATGTTTTACCTAATTCTGAATCCACCTAAATCAATCACAATCTTTAGAACATCTTTCGATGTTTTAAGTATGATCAAAGTTCAATCACAATCTATTTTGTATGTTGTATCCGGAACGATGCCTCAGGGTAATGCCTAATTCAAACCAGATCTTTAAAAGTGCAAAATTATTTAATACTTGAATTGCCCAAACATTTCAAAATTCTGAATCAATGGAAACCGGTCGCCTACATTCTCATCTTATTTTTACATTTTATGGCCGACAGTCTCATTTTATTTTTTGATTATGTGCGCAGTTGATCTGGTAACCAATGGAAACTTTGAAGATGGGCATCCTTCTTCCCCGTTCCGTCCTTGACTATTCTCCTCTGCCCGGCTGGACCTTCGAATCGTACAAGCCCTCCAAGTACATAGACTCTGCCCACTTCAGCATTCCGGAAGGCCGCAGGGCCGTTGAGCTACTCTCCGGCGTGGAAAGCATCCTCTCACAGATCGTGGATACAGACCCCGTGAAGTCCTACCGTGGAAGATGGGAAGAATGCATGCAAAGAACCCATGACGGTGCAAGCCGACGACAAGACCTTTAGGGTACCCTACGAATCCAAGGGCACCGGCGGCTTCAAGAATGCCGAGTTCACGTTCACAGGGCGTTACCCAACTAGTCGCATAGCCTTCATGAGTTTGTCCCACATCGTGAAGAGTGATAACTCCGGTTCGCTGTGTGGTCCAGTGTGGTTCAGTGTTGGACCAGGTTCAAGTAGTCTGTTGGAATAATTCGAAATTAGATTTTACAGTTAGAAGGTTGGTTTGTACTCTCTTAAATTAGTAAGAGGATTAGTTTACATCCATAGTTGTAGGTATTGATTGAGGATTTCAAGGATCTGTTCAAGTCTATAAATGTAATGGGTTTTGTGATTAATTTAATGAATTAGTGTGAGTTCTATCTCACTTCTGAAGAATTGTTTATTTTGGTATCAGAGAAAAGGGGGAGCTGTTCGCTGGTCTGCATTGTGGAGATCGTTGTGGAGACCGTTGTGAAGGACGCCGTGGTAAGGACCTCTGCGTTGTGGAGGAAGCCCGAGGTGAGGGTGTACTTGCTAAGGGAGTCGTGAGCTGTCTGATTGCTGAGAGACCCGTGAGCTATCCGCGCTGTGAGCTCTCCGCTGGTTTGTGCTGTGAAGGAGTCACCCAGGAGAGGTCCTGAGCCGTTGTCGTGCTGAAGACTATTGTATTTGGTAGGCGCTGCGTGATATCCACGTCAATTGCTCATTTAAAGTCGCCCAAATTTGGTATCAAATAATCGTCCAATTTGATACAGATCTGTGAGATACGGTCTCGACAGAGAAGAAGAAAAAAGAGCATCTTGTGCAGTTGAGTCGCTGCCTGGATCGAATCGTCTACCATCGCACTGCTGTGGAAGACGCCTGTGTGAATGATCGCTGATCGTTGTGGTAAAGACGCATGTGTGAATGATTTGTTGTTGAGTGCAGCCGTCTGTGCAATCGAGGAAGGAAGCTGCCATTTTCTTGTTCTGGAATATATGGAATATACGCTGGAGTGAGATCGCAGATTCCTACACGTGGCTTCCAAAACTATTAATCACTGTTGAAGTCAGATTTGCCAGGGATTTTTGAGTGGTTTAAAGATTTTTTTGTGCAGATATGTCAAATTCACTTGCAGAAAACTATCTGAATGAAGGATCCAAGATCGATGGTGATAATTACATTGATGGTGATAATTACATTGACTGGAAATTTAAGATATTGATGATTTTTGAAGCATGGAATGTATGGACTGTTGTAAATGGAGATGAAGCCAAACCCACACATTGGGAGAAACGAGAAACAAAGGAAAAAGTGTTGTTGTGGATGTCTATCAAAGACAACATAATTCCACACATCACAGACTCTAAAACTTCCAAGGAGACTTCACACATATTGAAAGGTTTGTATGAAACTACAAACTCAAATAGGATTATGTTTTTAAAGACTAAGTTATTGTCTATAAAAATGGAAGCAAATGAGAATATTGTCATCTATGTTTTCAGAATTAAAGATCTAAGTGATCACTTAAGTGTAATTGGTGAAAAAGTTTCAAAATATGACATGGTAGCTATTACATTAAAAAGTTTACTTAGAGATTATCATGTCCTTATTTCAAGTCTAGGAAGTAGAGCTGATCCGGATTTATGTAGGAACACAATGAAATACAGAAATACACATAAACACAGAGATGCAGTGGAAATAAGACTTCATTTCATTAATAACAAATGACTGAAATATGCTTAGAGACAGAATGGAAATAAACTAGCTAGGGCGTTGGTAGCTTATCTCTGAGAAGAGATGTGGTCACTACTCGCNACTAGCTAGGGCGCTGGTAGCTTATCTCTGAGAAGAGATGTGGTCACTACTCGCATTCGTGAGAAGATGATTACAATGAGGCTCCGAAGGCCCTTTTACAATAAACGGGAATGCTAAAAGTCCTAGACATCCAAAAACCTAACCGTGGGAGATGAAGCGTCAAAAGCCATGTGGGCCCCATTTGTGTAAGTTGGTGCATCAACTTCCCGGGGTCGTAACTTTTGCATACGATCTTCGTTTTAGGCGTATGATAGCTCGTTGGAAAGATCTATCCAAGGCCTACAGCACTCGAGACAAAATATTATCATAGCAACATACCCAAAAAAAATCGTTTAGGGCCTCAAAATGGCCTCGGAAGTTCAGGACCCGAAAAAACTGCTAAAAATAGTAAACTCTACGAAAACTGAAAAAATGAAAGAAGTAATGGTGGGGGTCCAAGTGGAATAGGTGGGTGGCCACCAATATCCACCTGGATCATTCCTCCCCCCTTAGGAAGCAATGGTCCCCA
>SNQJ01S0039955.1:25686-37785 GCA_010110895.2 Picea sitchensis
GAAGGCCCTTTTACAATAAACAGGAATGCCAAAAGTCCTAAACATCCAAAAACTTAACCCTGGGAGATGAAGCACCAAAAGTCATGTGGGCCCCGTTTGGGTAAGTTGGTGCATCAACTTCCCGGGGTCGTAACTTTTGCATATGACCTCCGTTTTAGGCGTATGATAGCTCGTTGGAAAGATCTATCCGAGGCCTACAATTATCAAGAAAAAATAGCATCGTTAGATGCTAATTTGTGAAAGAAAAATATCCAGAAAAACATCGTTTAGGGCCTCAAAATGGCCTCGGAAGTTCAAGACTCGAAAAAACTACTAAAAATAGTAACCTGTGCGAAAAATGAAAAACTGAAAGAAGCAATGGTGGGGGTCCAAGTGGAATAGGTGGGTGGCCACCAATATCCACCTGGATCAAGAGCACAACATAATGGGGATTCTTCTATAAGAAGAAGAAAGAGTGAAGGTGTTTGAGATGGATTCTCATACTTCAGAATTGGCATTAGTATCCAAAGGGAAACAACCATACAGGGGCAAGACATGGGAAAAAAACAGAGAGTGAAAGTTTCAACCAAGGCATAGAGGTATCATTCAATCAAAGTTTGATGTACACGATAAGAAAAATGATGATTGTTTTTACTGTGGGAAACCTGGTCATCATGCTAAAGATTGTTATAAAAGGAAAGATAATTAATCTAATCAGAAGTTCAAAAAACATAATGGAAATTATGTGAAAAGTGACACCTCTATCAATGATGGTTTTAGGAATCTAAACTTTTTTATTTTTGAAGCTGCATTGTCTACAGAAACTGATGATGAAAGTGCATGGTTCATAGACTCGAGAGCCTCAGCTCATCTGTCTTGTAGAAAATAATGGTTTGATGAATATCATGGAAGCACAGATGAAACACACATATATTTAGGAGATAATAGATCTCATAAGTTTTAGGGTTATGGAGTAATATGTGTGAATTTACGTAATGGACAAATGAAACAGATTCACAATCTGTTGTATGTTCCAGGCATAAAAAAAAAAAATGATATATGTCTTAATGTTTTGTGAAGGACACACAGAACCATTTTAAAGTCATAGCTACAGGTACAAGAATTGGAGGATTGTATAAGCTTGATGTAACAAGGGGAAATTACTTAGGGGAAATTGATGTATAAGAGTAGTTATGGCATCGAATGTATGGACATCTTAATCAAAATTACTTAGTGCTACTTCAGAAGAAATTGATGGCTGAAGGGCTTCTTGTTTTGAAAAATGAGCATATAGAATGTGAATCTTGTGCACTAGGTAAGCAACATAGGGAAGAATTTCGAGTACATAAAGAGAAGAAATAGAGAGAGATAACTAAATTAATACATATTGATGATTGTGGTCCCATGCAAACAATGTCAATTGGTGGTGTGAGGTATTTTGTTATATTTGTTGATGACAGATCGAGGTTTACTTGGGTTTGTTTTATAAGGAAAAAGAGTGATGTATTTGAATATTTTAAGGAGTTTAAAACTATGGTGGAAAAGAAGACAGGCAAATGCATTAAGATTCTCACATATGATCAAGGTGGAAAATATACCTCAGGAGATTTTGATAGCTACTGCAAAAAATTATGGGATCATTCAACAATTCACAGTGCCTTATACACCACAACAAAATGGTGTAGCTGAAAGGAAGAACACGACATTAGTGGAATGTGCTCACAGCACGTTGAAAGGTAAAAACATTTATAATGGTTTTGGGGCAGAAGCCATTAACACTGTTGTTTATTTAAAAAATAGAAGTCCAACAAATATTCTAGATCTGAAAACGTCTTTTGAAGTTCTTTATGTCTATAAACTTGAAGTTTTTCATTTAATCATATTTGGTTCCAAGGTGTTTGCTCATATTCCAAAAGATGAGAGAAGAAAACTTGATGCAAAATATGTTAAGTGTCTATTCATTGGTTATTGTGATGATCATAAGGCATACAAAATGTTTGATTTTTGTTCACATAAGTTGATTGCAAGCAGAGATGTGATCTTTCATGAGAATACAGATGATGAGATAAGTAAATATGATGTTTGGTATACTCCTTATGACAATGTTGATCATGTAAAAATTTATATAGATGGTAAACATTAACGGGGACAAGAACAGGTAAAGGTACATGAACGAAGTGGAAGCAGCATGTACACTACAAACACTCTTAAGTCACCCAAAAGGGATCCTTCGCCACAGAGAAAAATAAATGAAAGCGGTGGAACACAAAGGAAGTCATGACGAACAATTTAAGTACCTTTTAGGTATAAAGCTTATGCATTGATGACACAAGTAATGAATGTTGTAGAACCTGTTACTTATGAACAAGCAAATATCATAAGGAATGGAAAAATGCAATGAATGAAGAATATGAATCAATAATGAAGAATGAAACATGGGAATTAACACAATTGTGTGAAAACATAGTTCCCATAGGATGCAAATGGTTGTATAAAACCAAATTTAATGTAGATGGATGTGTTGACAAATACAAGGCCAGATTAGTTGCAAAAGGGTATTCACAAAAGGAAGGAATTGGTTATGAGGACACTTTTGCACGTGTAGCTAAGTTAAATACAATTAGAGTCATGATTGCATTAGCTACACGATACAATTGGAAAATACATCAGTTATATGTTAAATCTGCATTTCTGAATGGTCATTTAAAAGAAGAAATTTGTTTGGTTCAACCTGAAGGATTTAAAAAGAAAGGACAAGAGGATCTTGTTTGTAAGCTAAAGAAAGATTTATATGGTTTGGAACAAGCACCTAGATCTTGGTATATTAAGATTGATTCATTCTTTGCTCAGAAAGGTTTTGTGAAAAGAAAAAATTATCCTAATTTGTATGTCAAAAAAGATGAAAATGGGGATGTAGCTTTGGTATCCTTATATGTTGATGATTTGATTATCACAGGTAGTGCTTCTCACTTGATTGAGGATATTAAAATTCATTTAGCATAGATGTCTGATATGAAGGATCTTGGTGAAATACATTATTGTTTAGGTTTGTAAATATGGAGAGAAGTCGATAAAACAATGGTCACTCAAAGTAAATACACAAGGGAGATTATGGAAAGAGTCAATAAGAGTGAAAGAAAGGCAATGTCAACACCTTTAGAATAGAATATTAAGTTATCTAGTGTTGATGAAACTAAAGAGGAAATGGTACTTTGTATCGCCAGTTGGTGGGAAGCTTGAACTATCTCACCACTACCAGACCAAACATAAAATATCCATTTATCATCCTTATTCAGTTCATGGCTAAACCACTTCAAATTCACTCAATAGTTGCGAAGAAAGTTCTTTGATATCTGAAAGGGATTGTGATTTTTGGTATTATGTATACTGGTGGTTGTGATGTTGAGTTCATAGGTTGCTTTGATTCAGATTGGGCTGAAAATCCTGATGATAGGAAATCAAATTCAGGACATGCATTCAACATAGGTACAGGGGTCGTGTCATGGAGCAGTAAAAAACAACCAATTGTTTATTTATCGTCAACAGAAGCTGAGTACAAAGCTCTATGCAATGCTACTTGTGAAGTTGTTTGGTTAAGGAGAATTCTTGAAGATATTGGAAATAAACAAATGAGGCCAACTATTCTCAATTGTGACAATCAAAGTGCTATTAAATTGGCACACAACCCAATTTATCATGCCAGAACAAATCATATTCAAATTCAACATCATTTTGTAAGAGAAAAGATGCAGTCAAAGGAAATTGTCTTGATCTATTTTAATACCACTGATAATGTGTCTGACATCTTTGCCAAGCCTCTTGGAAAGATGAACTTTGAAGAATGTAGAAAACTGTTAGGAATGATAGAAAATCCATTTCTTCATTAAGGGGAAGTGTTGGAATAATTCAAAATTAGATTTTATAGTTAGAAGGTTGTTTTGTACTCTCTTAAATTTGTAAGAGGATTAGTTTAGATCCATAGTTGTAGGGATTGATTGAGGATTTCATATATCTGTTCAAGACTATAAATTTCATGGGTTTTCTGATTAATTTAATGAATTAGTGTGAGTTCTATCTCACTTCTGAAGAATTGTTTATTTTAGTCGCTATGTAAATTTTAGATATATCACAAACTATTCAAGGAAACAGAGTCACGAGCCTTATAGAAACATAGTCGTTGTTTAAAGTGAAGGAAGTCTCCCATCTCATCTATCACGTGCAAGAAACATGGAATTCAATAAAAAGAAGTTGCTATGCATTGAATATAAACATATTTTTTTCTTGTTTCAACATTTTTCAATATTTGTAGATTGATTCAACACAACTACTTCATAAAATTGGACAAGTATACACGGAGGTTTCTCTCAAAAGTACTCTGTATTTGGTTTTTCAGAAATTTACCTATAGAATTTCTTTTAAACATGGATTTAACACTTCTATGAAAAAATTTAAGGCATCAATTTACACACATGGAAGGTAAAAATTCAAATATATTTAATGAATAAAAATTTATGGGATATAGCTAAAGGCATTGCAGTAATGCCTAAAGATGTCAAACAACTAATTGAGTGGCAAAGAATGGATGACAGATCTTGTGATTATTATTAGTGTTTATTTTTCGGAGTTGCAATTAAATCATGTTGATCTTACAAAGTCTATGACATAAATTAAGTCAATTGTTGGGTGAAAAAGGTATAAATGTAAATTTTTATTAAAATTTCAATTGTTCAAACTTTAAATGATTTATGAGACTCCTATGTTTAATCATATAAATAATTTAAAATACAATTTTTTATTAAAATTTCAATTGTTCATACTATAACTATAAATGCTTTATGAGATTATGTTTAATCATATAAATAATTTGAAGTCACTTATAAGGTAGTTGATAATTCAAATACTTTTTGAGACTCCTATGTTTAATCATATAAATATAAATAATTTGAAGTAACTTATAAGGTAGTTGATGGAGATTGGTGCAAGTTTTATGAAACTATGTTTAATCATATAAATAATTATATTCCTATATTTAATCATATAAATATAAATAATTTGAAGTAACTTATAAGGTAGTTGATGGAGATTAATGCAAGTTTTATGAGACTATGTTTAATCATATAAATAATTTGAAATCACTTATAAAGTAGTGGATACTTCAAATATTTTTTGAGACTCCTATGTTCAATCATATAAATATAAATAATTTGAAGTAACTTATAAGGTAGTTGATGGATATAGGTGCTAAAGTATAAGAAGATGATGAAAGAGCACTTTTGTTAAATAGTTTATCTTTAAATTTTAATTATATTGGTTTTACAGTAATTCAAATGTTTTTTCAAATTTTGGATAAGATTATAGAAGAACTCTTGGGAAAAAAAGATAGGCAAAGGTGATTCTTATACAAAAGTTGCACTACATAATCAAATAAAAAGATGAGAAATAATTTATTTTAAAACTTTAATTATATTAGTTTTATATTAATTAAAATGTTTTTTCAAAATTTGGATGAGATTATAGAAATACTCTTGGCACAAGAAAATAGGTTAAATACATGAAATATAAAAGGTGATTCTCATGCCAAAGTTGCACTACATAATCAAATAAAAGGATGGGAAAGAGAAAATAGGCTAAACACAAGAGATATAAAAGGTGATTTTCATGCAAAAGTTATACTACATAATAAAATAAAAGGATGGGAAAGAGAATGATGGGTAAGAGTGAATGTTTCTACCATGAAAAAATAATTTATAGAATTATTAAGTGAAATATATGTGTTAATGATCTTCTCAAAGGAAAGTTTAAGGAAGTAATAAATATAACCATCTTTGAAGATCCATCTGATTATGATGATGGTAATGATTTCTTTGAAGGAATAGAAAATCTCACTCTTTAAAGATGCATACAAAAATAGATAGTTGTTCAAATAGTTGGGGATGCTTGTGTATCTAAGAATCTATACCCCATTAGAGTTATAGATAGAAGATCTATATGTTCTTCATCATACCTTTACAAGGGTTAAAAGACATTGCAACTACTAATGGTGTCTAATGATGTTGGGAAACTTGGAATACAATAGGGAGACTATATCCTTAGGTGGAAGAGGGAGAATCTTAAAGGAGTCTTACGAAACTTCTAATATGTCTCGTTCTATTTGTTAACCTAAGGTTCTTTTCTTTTCTTTTCCATTAATGTAAGTCTTAAGAGGGAGTGTTGATTTTGGTGCATTAAAGTCACATTTTATAAATGTTTGATTAGTTAAAGTTGTTAGGATGATCGAGATATTAATTTTTCAACCTCTTTTCTAAATTTAGAATAAGTCAGATTTAATAACAACGCATAATCTCTATATAATGGAGTCACAACCTATTGAAATTACATCAAATATACATAATATCATACGTGTAGAATTTGTGATTATATTTTTTCTTCAATTTAATTTTGTAGCAATTTCATGTAAAGACCAAAAAAATTAAAAACATTATTCAAATATTTCATATGCAGTTTACCTTTTGATAAGTGATCCATAAATCCTAAATAAATCCATGCTTAATAAATCCATGCTTAATTGAAAATAAATCTATTGGATTGTGGTTCATTTGAGGGGAATTAATAGCAAATGAACAACCCTATTAGAACATCGTTTTTTCAAACCTGGTATTGCTTAAACAATTTAAAAATCCAATATTTATGATCCTTTTAAAGATGCTGATATAAAAGAAATAGAAAAATAGTAATTATATTGACTATTTTCTTCTTGATAAATTTTTATTTAATTTTAGTTTATTAAATAGTTAGCACATGTGATATAATCTACTCACTCATCCATGTAATAGATCATCTCTCACATCTTTCATTTTTGAATAAAAGGGATAAAAATCTTGACATGTAAAAGTAAACTTTTATTATTATTAAAAATATTTCTATTTGCATTATGATAATATTTTTATGTAAATTTAATATATGTGTGTATTGACACTTTTCTTAGTTTTATATGTTATATTTGGTATGTAGATTACGCACTTTGAAATTATTTGAGTAAAAAAAAATCTCAAAATTTGGATATTACATACTAGGTGATAAAAAACTCTAAACATAAATCTTTCCAAAGCCTATGATTGAGTAGCATGGCTTTATCTTAATTTTTTTGTTCTACATATCGGTTTTGACTTAACCGTGGTTAAATGGATAATGTCGTGTGTGACATTGGTTTTATTTGTTGTCTTGATTAATTTCTTCTTGATAAATGTTTTTTATTTTAATTTTAGTTTATTAAATATGGTTAGCACATGTGATATAATCTACTCACTCATCCATGTAATAGATCATCTCTCACATCTTTCATTTTTGGAATGAGGATGAAATCTTGACGTATGAGAGTAGGCATTATTATTAAAATATTTCTATTTGCATTATGATAATGTGCATGTGAAATTTAATATAATATTAATTATTGACACTGTTATCTTGGTTTTATATGTTATATTTGGTATGTAGATTACGCACTTTGAAATTATTTGAGTAAAATCTCAATTTGGATGTTACATACTAGGTGATAAAAACTCTAACCATAAGTCTTTCCAAAGCCTATGATTGAGTAGCATGGCTTTATCTTAATTTTTTTGTTCTACATATCGGTTTTGACTTAACCGTGGTTAAATGGATAATGTCGTGTGTGACATTGGTTTTATTTGTTGTCTTGATTAATGGATCAGGTTTACTCTTCTTTAAATCTACTCGGGGTTTATAGAAGGATGTTATTAATTGCCTTATTTATTTTCACTAGTTTCATATGGTATTAATAAAGCACTTTCGAAGGAAAAAAAGGTGAAAATTTTTTAGGGGATAAGATTGGGCGGACATGAATGACTAACTCATTTATTGTTCATGGATGATGTATTAATATTTTGTTTTTTCGAAAAAAATAAATAAGGAATACTATAAAAGGATACACTAGAGTTCTTTAGTGATGCTACAGGTATGGTCATAAATGTTAACAAATATGTTATTTTTTTTTTAGAAATGAGGAGGAAATACTGCATCATTTCAAATATTTTTCCTTTCCTTCTCATGATTTGAGGGATGGTGTTAAGTATCTTGGTTATAACCTCAAACCAAATAACTAGAGCATATGAGATTGAGAAAGTGGTTTCTATATTGGATAAAAGGAGAATACGTTTCTAGTGGAACAGGTGGATCTCTTGAGGGGGAAGATTAATTATCATAAAATCATTGATTGAAATCATTGATGCATATTGGCATCTCTTGTCTCTAATTTTAAAATTAATCCTACTGTATTTGGAAGTTATGTTTCAACCTCTAATTTTAAAATTAATCCTACTGTATTTGGAAGTTATGTTTCAACTATTTTGGAAGGGAAACATTGAATAACTGGGTTCCCATTTGGATAACTGGAAAATCCTTTTCAATCCTAAGAGTCTTGTAGGGTGGGGTTTTAAATGTATCTTTTCTTTTGGAAGGGAATTGTCTAAAAAAAACTTATGGGTATTTTTATAGGTGACAGCCTATGGATGCACATTTTGGTTAATAAATACATAACACATTATTCAATCTTGGACTAGATTTGAAGGAAACATAACCCTACCCATACTGCCTGAAACTAGTGGCATACCATCACACTTGTGGTTCCTATAATAGGCCAGTTTTTAGCCGAGAAGGTTCGCTCACATTCAAAAGTGTGGATCGGGATTGGTGGAATCAGTGGCTACGATGACATAATTTTTCTTCTTGAGGGTCTTCTAACTCATCTCCAGGAGATTGGATATTGCATGCTTAATAGAATTGGTGACTCTGTTAGATTGAAATTGATGCCAATTGGCATCATTACTAGACCAAATGCATGACAGAACTAAGTAAGGCTCATGTTCTCTTATCAGATTCAAAGGATGATTTGGTTTGGTACTATAATAAGTTTTGGGGTCTCTATTAATTTCCTTTTGGATATCAAGCCTTGTAGAATTTGGACAAAAATGCAACAAAATGGTGGTATAAGAAATTATGGAAACTAAAGGGACCCATGAAAAGTATTTTATTTTTTTGGCTAGTTCTTCAAGGACATGTGATAAATTGGGATAGGATGCAACTTCAGAATAAACAAAGGTGTTATAACCCTAAATTGATCTACACATGCATACCTGGCCTTTGGCCCTCTTACTTGCATTTTTTTGGCAAGCCATCACTGAGTTGCTCTTCTAAAAAGCCCATTTTTTGAAGATGTGCGCACCCTGCACCAATACTACTCAAGTACATATGATTGTTGCACCACTACATCCTGCGTACATGTGCATGCTGCACCATTATAGATCACGTATACTTGCAAAAGTTGAAAAAAAATAAAAACTTACAAGGAATTCGTTGAGATTACGGGCTATTGGGTAGTTTCCCAACAAATCCACCACCTATAGCCTGTCACCCAACCGAATAACCATCCTCTTGTCGTATAAAAGGATGTGTTGGGGTCTCATTCCACATATAGACATAAGAACAATGAAACTCTGCCCATTTCACATCCCCTCCTTGCCCCAAGTAATTGCATCCCTTTTGTGAGAATTGCCTCAACATTCCCCAATTAGTCGTTCTTCCTCCATCAAAATCCATTCACTTCCCAAGAAGAGATCAGAAGGTTGAGAGGAGAATCCATACAAAGGTGCACTTGCGGCTTTGTGAAAAGGAGATCGGACCATTTTCGTGGAGCAGTAATCGACTTTGGTTGTAAAGGTATAATCATTGAGTTATTAAAAAAAGAAGTACTTTTCCTGTCCCAAATCGTGGTGTATTGAATGCTTTTAATGGTTTATGTTTTGAAATTCTAACATCTAATCCTAATTTGTATATGAATTGCATGCTTGTAGCTTTATGTTTGTCTATATTTGAATGCAAGCCATCCTTGGGAGGAGGCATGTAGTCAATGAAGCTTTCAAGCATGACGGTATCATCACCAGACGCAGAGTAGAGGTATAGTTACTCCATCCCTCTCATCTTTTATTTTATGGTATGAGTCTTGGGTATGTTTGGGGTATTTAGAGAAGTAATTGACTTTTAGACGGTTAATTGATCTACCTACATTGTAAACCCTGGTGTAGTCATAAGGGGGTTTTCTCGCTAGCAGAACTGGCGACCATACTGGGAAGCCTTTAGGGTTTTAGAGGATTTTTGGGTGTCTGATTGGTTTTTATGCCTTTCAAGTTTATGTTGAGTCTAGTGAGTCTTTTAAGGGATTCTGGTCACCTTCAAGTTCCATACCAGTTCTCCCTTCCCTATCATTCTATCTATTTTATTTCATTTTTTTGAGGAAATACAAAGGTGTACGCGCCCTACTTTGGGTTAGCCCACGTACATACGCACCATGTCTAGTTAACGGCCCACGTACATATGAGGGATGTTGAAACAACAGTAGCGTACCTAGTTCAAAAAACTATTTTTGAAAAAGAGGCAGCCACCCTCTTTCCTGATTGAGGTTTATACTTCTCAAGGTTTCTTGACAGTGTTCAGAGTCTCTATTTTTACAGTCATAACTTGGGTTAGATTTCAGTTTGCTTGTCTTTTGAAGTTTCTTGTGTTTACTTTTGAAAGGGTTTTAGGCGAGTCTTTGAATTTTTTATCGGCCTGTTTGGTGTCATTAGTGATTCCCTGCGATCCACAGTGGTCCAAATGTTTGTTTCAGACTTATCTTGTATTTATTTTCCCCCCTTTCATTTGCTTTGAAAAAAGAGAAAAAAAGATTTATTTCAAGTTTTCCCTGTTTGAAGCATTTTAAAAAAAAAGAAAATATTTTTCATTCTTAGTTTGGTAAAATAGTTAGAGTTAGTTATTTTACTTGATAGGAAAAAGAGTACATTTTTTAAGTAAAATAACTGACTCCAATGAACGCTAAATCTAAAAGTCTAAAAGATTTATGTTTGATTTTAGATTTTTCATTCTTAGTTGGGTAAAATAGTTCGTTAGTTGGAGTACATTTTAGATTTATTTATTTTATTTTACTTGAAACTTAAGTAGTTTGTAGTCGAGTGAAATTTCGTTTTAGGTATTCTTTTTAAAGATCTTGAAAAATTTGGTTATGAAAAAGTTAGTTACAAAGAGTTAGTTGTAAATCTTTACTTTTGACTAGAAGTAATTTTTCTTTCATAATTTTGTCTTTTTCTCCTCTTTTCATCTCTCATAAACATCACTAGTTTCACTTCCATATCCTTTCAGTTAAACAAGCCATTAAAATGAATGTTAAATCTAAAATCAATTAGACTTTTATGTTTGTAGGGTCAACCAACTAGTTTAGGGTTAGAGCCTTGAATTAGGTTGGAGAGGAAACTCTTCAAGGCTTTTAAAAAAACATTGGAGTCATAGCTAGGGAGTGTTAAAATCCAGTGATGTGAATGTTATCTGGGACCCCCCTCTAATACAGGGGATAAACATGAGTTCACGTGAGGAAAGGAAGTGGAGATAACCCCTCCAAAGTTGGACTAAACGTAGTGGGGAATGTATATTGAGGATCTGTCGTGGGAATAATATTGCTCACATTTTCCTACAAAGCTTCATTGACCTCGAATCCATTCAAGATCCTATGTTGTCTTCCAGAACACTTTATTTTGACACCCTCGGTAGGTTTCAGACTTGTTATCCTACTCATTGCGGTCCACCCAATTGTCGATTGTACCTACCTGGTGACTATTTGCGAGCTGGCAACTTAGTTTCCTTTATTCTAGGGACTTACATAGGTGACTGTAGGGGTATACTACGGTACCTAGGGTAGACATCGGGTCATACTTTGTAGAGTATACCCGGAGGATTCTTCTATGCTCGAGTTGCACTTGCACTGTAAGTTTCTCTAGTGTTGGCTATTATAATTGTTCTTCCAACTAGATAGTGGTTTTCTTGGTTTATCTTATAGAAATTTTTCTAGTGTGTTCTTGGTTTTAAACATTAGTTAAATCCTTACTATGTCGTTGATATTCTCACAAAGTGGAATATCAAGAGCTTCATCGATCATGAAGGCTTTAGGGACTATCGTCAGTTACATTAGAGCCACCGCCACCATTGTTACAGCAACAACTTAGCCAACAAGGGTCATTTGAAGCAACCAGACCGCAGGAAACTATGCCCGAGCCA
>SNQJ01S0039955.1:48033-78043 GCA_010110895.2 Picea sitchensis
TTGTTGACAAACACTTTGGTAACAAATACTTTGCTATTAGAGAGCATCCTGAAACAAGACATTCTGAATGTCAAGACTCAAAGGTTTGTCATGGACAACCTATTTTTGATGGAAATACCAGTGATGGTGATGAACATAATTTTTCTATGATTTGTTTGGAACCTCTTATCACTATTCATGTATATGATGATTATGATCTTGATCCTTGTAAATGATATGGAGGCGTTGAAAGGGATTTTCATATAAATCTAATCTCTTATCCATCACCAACAAATGATCAACCCTGTCTTAATAAAAACCATGTGCATGAGCAAGCAGAATGTTAGTATGGCTTAGATTTTGAGCAAGAAGATAATGAATGTGAAACTGATTTGGAACAACAGAAAGTATATGATCTTATTTTAGATTTGGATCTGAATTCTTCAACATTGGTAGAATATTCTAGAGACAGGTATGAATGTGAATTTTATGATCAGTTTGTAGACCCAGTTGAGCCTATGAAAACCAGTCATTGCATAGGCAATTATATGTTCTTAGTTGATCTTAATTCATATGATTTTAATATTGTTTTATCATCATCCCCTAAGCAATATTCCGAAGAAGTGGTAGTTTTTGATGATCATAATTTTCTCTCAAGAGAACCAGAAAGTCACCAGTCTTGCATCATAGAGGAAGTCATGGTTGACCAAGTGTTTTCCTTGGATCAACATGTTTGTGAGATCAGTTTCAAAGACCCAGTGGGAGCCTTCATGGAATCCTACATTTCAGAGAACTTAAAATTTTCAGATTTCCTTAACTCGTAAATGTTTCCTGGTTGGTATGGTTTCTTGAACGAGCTTTTATCACTGTTGTTACATTTCAAACATCATTTATTGATAGGTGGTATGGATGATATTATTTCAGTATTTAAATTGCTTGGATGGATATTATGGAAATCATCCTTTACCTAACCCATGGAAGATATGGTTAGAGTAGAGTAGTGTAGGAAATAAGCTTGCTACCCGAGCATTTCTTTTCCTTTAGTTTGCAAAAATAACAGTCAGTTTGTGTGAATAAAGGAAATCCTTGAGAATTTGTGGAGAATGGTTGATTGTTGACTCCATAGCCCAATATAAAAGGCGACTAGAACTACTAGGTTCTTTGAGCCTCGCAGGGAGGTCTCCATCCTAGTTGGAGCCAAATGTTAGTGATCAAAATGCAATGGTATTTTTTAGAGTGTTTTCATCACTCTCTACTTGATTTATTGTTTTCTTAAGTCTTTTGGCCAATGTCCTTAACCTTCAGAGTATTCATCAAGCTCTCGTTGATTACTTTTTCCCAGAAATCCTTTGGCTTCATCCTCTTGACCTACAAATATATGGTTAGAAATACTTATTGAAGTCTGTCAAATCTTTAAGATAAGTTTGTCATAAAAACACTTTTATTATAAAAAAAACAATGTTTTTATTAAATATATATATATATATACAATTTTTTTCTAAACTATTTTGTAGTTTATGAATTATGTTTATTATATATATTTATTAAATGAAAAAAAAAGGGTGTGTGTGCTTAAGTGTCTTACTTCTAAATTCCCTCAAACCCAAGCTATATCACATATGCCAATTTCGAGTCATGTTTACATGTCATACCATCCTATATGCTAGCTGGGAATTCAACTCAAAGTCAAGCCATAAATTAATACAACATTCCAATTGTTTGGTGCTCAGTGAAATTGCAAATGCTTGATTTGCAGGACGCATGCACAAGTGCCATGATGAGATGTTGATGCAGTGGTGTTTAAAGATTCTACAGGTGTTGAAGAACTAAATGTATCCATGATATATATGATTATGTTCCCAATTTCTCGCTTGTTCCACCGTTTTCATGCATGGATGTGCAGTGTGCAGTGTGCTACCAAATCTCCAGGGCATTGTGTTTTCTCCTGGGCATTGTGTTTTCTCCTAGGCGTTGTGTATTGCACAGTGAGCTACCTAAATTCACTACCGAATTTCTGGCAAAGGCAAAATTTGCGCAGAGATAAACTAGAATGGTGCTACCTATTGGCACCTGGAATCAAGGAGTTCGAATTCATTACTCTTTTAGGTGGTTGATGATGTGGAGAATGGCTAAGATAGTAGTTGGAAGCATGACAACAACTTACCATCTCTACAGGACACTTGGCATGCAAAAGGAGGCACATCAATGAAGATAAAGGGAGGAAGTGTCATTTAAATATTGTTGGATCAGTTACCAGCATGTTTCCTTTTTTATAGAAGTTTGGTTATAACTGCTAACATAGGTGTTCAATTGAAAAATGTTGTTGGAGAATCTGAAGTGAGGAAGGCCAACTCGCACCTCTAGCTGTGGCCTTTCCTTTTTATTACAAATCCATGTTCNGCATGTTTCCTTTTTTATAGAAGTTTGGTTATAACTGCTAACATAGGTGTTCAATTGAAAAATGTTGTTGGAGAATCTGAAGTGAGGAAGGCCAACTCGCACCTCTAGCTGTGGCCTTTCCTTTTTATTACAAATCCATGTTCCAAAGGAGGGAAGAAGGTTGGAATGGTTGAGTTGAGGCTTCCGAATTGTAATATTTTGGACTCAGTAGATTGTGCTCTGGTTATGTATTAGACTTGAGAATGTTTTATTAATGGAAGTCATCTTCTCTTAATTTCCTTATTTCTTCTTACTCTGAATGCTCTTTAATGGAGGATCCTTGTGAGATGTTATAACTGTATTATAAAGGATGTTTGATTATGATGCTACTGTAAATGCTTTCAAGGTTTTAAAGTTTAGTTTCAAGAGGACCTTGTGACTGATCTCTTTCTTCACATAGATGCCAGAAGGCCTGATGCTTATAGCAGACTTGTTCATTATTCTTACCAAGTCTTCCCTCTACTCATATTTATCCTTAAACAATTGACTGAAGTTAATCAAGACCTCATTTTCTTGTGCATGCTAGCCCAGATTTATGAGTTAAAGCTTTATTATTTGGAGTCTTGTCCATTTAACCTTTAAAATCTCATTTACATTTACAAATATTTTGATGTTACCAAGATCACCTGATTACAGTCTAGGGTGACTTTTGGAGTAATAACAAGACCCCAACTACATGAGGCTACATAGATAGTGGGATATCCTCGATCTTGGCCATAGGAACTGTGTGAGTGAGAGTGGTGAGGTTCTGCTCCACCCATCTCAAAACTCTCTCAACCTCTTTGGCTAGAGGTCCCTCTGCGGCTGCTGGTCTGCTACCTAATGATGGTGCCGCCTCTAGTCGAGGACGTCATCGAGTCCTCATGAAGTCTGTCGGGCGCACTGGTCCCACGTCTGTACATAACAGATACATAGATTTCAATACTCTGATGCATATAAAAATGATATATATAAAAGAAATTAAAAATTAAATAAAATTAAAAAACATGTACCTAGCTCTCCTCGCTCCTCTCTAGGAGGTACAAGCATGTACGAATATCTGGAGAAGTTGATCCTAGCATAGGGGCAGTCCTCTATCACTGGAATATGTCATTCCCACCAGTTGAAAAATATTTCATTGAAGGCCTCTATGGTCCTTCCTCCCCACTGTCATGGAAGCAATGTTTCCCATCTACATACCACTGGGAAGGAGGCCACATGCCCCCATACTATCTCTCTTGGACTTAGACTAGACACCCTCTTGAAGAAGAATGAGCAGAGGATGGTGCCAAACCCAAAGTTTTTGTTTCTACGCTCTCAACACTCTGTCAGTTGCCTCTTCATACAAGTGAGCATGGTCATGCTCCAATCGTAAATACATGCATATAGGCACTGAATTGCACAATGCATGTGTGCCCAAGAAGCCTGGTGTAGGGTCGCAGATCCAATGATCCACCCAATAAGAAATAGGATCACATTGAGTGACAAGTTGGTGATCTTGTTGATGGGCACTTGAGAACCTACTTTCTCAGTGCCAACCTTTCAATTCATCTCGATGTAGTATGAAATGTTGAAGGGCCCAAGGGGAAAAGTGTGTAGATTGACTAGTTCCCTTCTCCTCGAGAGGCTAGTCAAGAAGCATATGTCCTCCTTTTCTGGAGTCAATGACTACCCCTCTATCACAAACGCCTCTGGGTCTGGATGCTAGTAATCCACCAAGGTGTTTAGTAACCTGGGTTGTGCCCTCATAAACAGACACCGGAAGAACTTCCACAACCCACAATGTTTCAATGTGGAAATGGAAACAGGGTCCTCATCGACCAAGATATCAACATCCTCGTGTTCCCTCTCCCTCCAGTGGACATACATCTTGTTTCATGACAGTTCAAAGGGGAGTTAGCTCTTACATATTTATTTTTCCCATGCTTTTGAGGGTGTACAGAGGTTGTTTTGGACGCAGTCACATATGTACATAGGAAGACTATTTTATGCCCAAGTACATGTGTGGGTTTTCCTTGAATAGCCTGCATACACATATGGATGCCCTTTTTTAGGAGGGCATGACCCCACAAATAAAAATAATGCATAAAGGAGGAATGGAAATGCAAGAGGGATGAGTTTATACTTACTTGGTCCGAGCGGAAGTTCATTTCTCCCTCTGAAGCTCCCAGAATCATCTTCTTTAGAAAAGGGGTCTTTTTTACCTTCTAGTTAATTTTCAAATTGCAATGGTGAAAATGAGCTATCAACTTCTAATTATAGACTTTTTTGGCCCTTTTTGCCACCTTTTTGACCCCCTTTGTCATTTTTTCTAGCTTGTAAATCATTTAATTTCATTCTTGAGTTTATTATAGGATGTTACGATACACTTTCTCTTTTGGTTTGGTAACTTTTTGGGAGATGTGTCAGTTTTAAAGGTCCTTTGGTAAAAGTCATTTTTTCCAACATTTTGCATATAAGTTAGGATTTCACGTCCACTTTCTACATCTCGTTGTCTTTTCCTCTTTTCCATGGGATCAATCCCACCGAAGTGTGACACAAAACTATCATTACTCTTTAAAAGTGTCATGATTATGTGGTAGAGGCTACCTTTACATGGATGCCCTAGATAGATCCTTGTTGTTTTTTTATGTCCATGTTGTCTATAATGACTTTAGGCTCGGGATTCCTTGTTAGTCCTGTCATGATTATGAGATTGAGCCTCATTCATATAATGCACCATCACTCTTTGCCTCACCCTCAGAACTCCCAAAATGAGCACGCTTTGTTATCTTTCAATCTCACTTTGAAATCTGAAAGAAACATCTGATGAGACTACATTTATGATTTTCAATCTTATCTGGATTAACTAAGAAAAGTAACCCCTTGGAGTCTTCTTTCAGCCATTTTTTAGACTCTCTAAACATGAAAATATTGACGAGCGATTGTGTTGTCCTTCACGCTCACCAAACTCAAATTTGAAGGCATGTCTTTCCGATGGTAGTTTACCCCTTTTTCGGTCTGGATGCTCAATTTTATGAACAAAGGTATACTATAGGAACTTTGGTTCGCTAGAAGAGTATTCTTAGGTATACGTTTAACCCTTTTTCAGGCCTAAGGGACTAAATTTACGAAAAAGGAACCCCCACGGACTCCATAGTTAAGTTATTTTCAGACTCACTAAAATTGCAAAGATCATTGAGTGACCTTGTTCCTTCATACTCATTAAATTGGTCTAGAAGAACATCTACTGGCATGAGTTTACCCCTTTTTTTGTCCTATGGATTATGGAGGAAAAAGGTACGCCTCGAGAGATTCGTCTCACTGAGAGAGTTCTCCTTAGTAAATTTTATACTTTTTCGAGCTAAGGGGATTAAATCCAAAAAAAGGTTGTCAGTCCATAGTTAAGCTCTTTTTAGACTCCTTAAAATTGAAAATATTTCTGAGTGATCTTGTCTTTCTCACACTCATTAAAATAGTTTTGAATAGACATCTTTTTGGTCCTAGTTCACCCCTTTTTCGAAATGACTAGACTATCTTCGAAAAAGGTACCCCTTAGAGTCTTCTTTTACATTTTTTCAGACTCTCTAAATGTGAAAAAAATACCGATCTTACCTTCTCTGGGCTCGTTAAAAATTACAATGAAGGGGGTTTTGTGTCTTGCTAATCACATTTGCATCTTTGCATCTTTGTCCTATTGTTGGTTCCATGTTGTTCTCAACTAAACCTTTGGAGCATGACTTATATGCAAGCCTTGTAGCACTTTGCCTCTGCGACCTGACACCTTGACCCATGGAGGAATTTTCCCCGAGTGTCCTTTTCCTGCACATTTCTCCTTGCTCTAACCATTAGTCTGTTCCTTGCACCTGGAACTAGTATACTTTCTTGCAACATTATGCAGGAGCATCGCAAGCTACCACAAGTGGAGGATAGATAGATATGCACCAGCGTGCATTTTGAAGATGTTTTGAATTTGAAAAGATGAAGCATTAATGTAATATCTAAAAAGATGTAATTGTTCTTAAATGTTTGGGGATTGTAATGTAGATCTTGAGTGTTTGAGCCCATCTTCCGGTTGGAGGCATTTATTGTAATGAATGTAAAGTAGATGTAGGATTTAATTCGATTAGATATCTAGAAGTTGTAGGAAGAAAAACTCTAGAAATCTCCCTCGTATGTATTGTATTGTATTCATTATTCACGCAAGGAGTTAGAAGTTGTAGAGAAAGAGAGCATAGGAGGGCATGGAAGAGAAGAGATTGTAGAATTTGTATAGGAAGATAGTTGTTTCTATTGAATCCATGTACAGAAGCACTTGAATTGATATAAGAATGATTTGATCCAATTTCATGGTGTATCATGGTCACTGTTTGCATATATTGAATGGTATGTTTACAGTTTACTTGTATACTCTGTTATGATTTTGTTTCACTATTGTGTATGTATCTATGATTTCATGTTGAATCTATGAAGTCTGTAAGAGGAAGAGTATGAGTTTCTATTGTTTCTCATCCTGAGAATTTTTGCAAGGAGTGCAGTGAAAGTCCGCAAGGAGTGCGTCAACGAGGTTCTGAGTTTTATCTCAGAAAATCCCAGTAGGGATACCATTATTCTTATACAAACAGAAGTACAAGTATAACACTAAGCCATGCAAGGTGTGCACAGGCCAGGTTGGAATCTTAGACTTTTCCAACCAAGTGAGTGTTGAAGTATTTCTATTGCAAGGAGTGTGCAGAGGTGGAAGGACGAGGTTTGGAGTCACCTCGCAGAAATCAAGATCAAAAGGTTGAAGTCAAGTTATCTGGATACGAGCATCGAGAAACTAAACAGATGATGGGAAATCTCAGAGGGTGAATCATCGATATTCATGGAC
Organism: Picea sitchensis; assembly: GCA_010110895.2. Classification (NCBI taxonomy): domain Eukaryota; kingdom Viridiplantae; phylum Streptophyta; class Pinopsida; order Pinales; family Pinaceae; genus Picea; species Picea sitchensis. The sequence continues at coordinate 55,283 of SNQJ01S0039955.1, forward strand.
CATTAGATCCAGTGGAGTTGTAGGGAGGATAAAGGTTGGTTGTCTTTGAACACTCGCAAGCTCAAGAGGATTAGTAGCCATCAAATCTGGGTCAACGAGTATTGTTGATATTATGATTTTAAATTTTGACATTTCGGGAGTTGGAGTGTGGAGGAAGTGGTGATTCGGAGATCTCGGACAGTGAAATCTCGACACGTGAAACCTGGATGAAATCTGGACCGTCATCTCGTGGGAGGTTCAGGACCATTAATCTGTGGAGAGGAATTCGTCAGTTCAGACTTCGAAAAAAGAGGAAGAGTTGCATTGCACCTTCATAAGTCATGAAGTATGAAATACCTTTTTGGGATTGAGTTTGTGTTCATGCTAGTGGTCACGATGAAGAGGAGGTTCACGCATAGTGCTTGTTCACCTGAGTGTGACTTCTAAAAGGAGACCTATGGATATATGTGTTGAAGGTTCCAGTGGGAACTAAGGGAGCCATTTCAGCTCAGGAGAATTGAATATCCATGGACCAAGAGGTCAGGCAGACCCTATTGAGGTAGGGGTGCTGGACCAAGTGGTATCAGAGCTCTAGCTAATAAATTTTGTTATCTGTAGAGGGAAGACATGGAACAATTGTGATTTTAATTCTGTGTGGACAGATTGAAATAATGTCGCCAAGAAGATGTCAAGAGAGATCTATGCTCGATCCAGTTGTGGAAAGGGAAATGAGAGAAATTCATGCTCGATTGAATGTTATGGAGATAGCACAGAGACAGACAGCTGATGATGGAGATGTCAATGAAGCCGAAAGTGAGAATGAGGTTGGAGTTGAAGAAGAAGTTGTAGTCGAAGATGTTGCAAAAAAACGTTTAGTCAGAGATGTTGCAAGAATAGGTTCCAGAGAAAAGATGGATATTATGATGTATGAAGGAAAATTAGACATTGAGGAGCTGCTAGATTGGTTTAGAGATCTAGATAAATACTTCGACTACGAAGACATCGAAGAAGATAATAAAGTAAAATATGTTGTCACTAGACTGAAAGGGCATGCATCATTGTGGTGGGATGAACTGCAGGCTGATAGGCGTTGCAAAGGCAATAAAAGAATTAAAAGTTGGGATGGTATGGTCGCAAATATGAAAGCCAAATTCATACCCAAATATTACCAAATCAATATGTTCCGGAAAATGAATAATTTTAGACAGAAAGGGATGACAGTGAAGGAATACACTGAGGATTTTTATAGGTTAAACATTAGAGATGGTCATCATGAGAGTGATGATGAAAAGGTTTCCAGATACATGAATGGTCTGAGATATGACATTCAGGATGAGATGAGCATGGTAAAAATTAGGAATGTAGAAGATGCTTATCAGATTGCTTTAAAGGCATAAGAGAAATTGACCTGAAAGAAAGGTCAAAGAGGCAGAGGTAGAAGTCAGAGCTGAGGACAAACAGTTGCCCAATACAGAGTAAAAAATCCTAAGGAGGAAGAAAGGAAACCTCATACTCACCCAAAAAGAGGAGGAAGTTCACACAGAAGACAATATGTTGATAGGAGCACTTTTCTGTGAGCATGAGGAAGAGGAAGAGGCAAAGGAGGTGAAGTAAAGTGTTTTGTCTGTGGAAATATCAGATACAAATATTGGGAATGTCCTGATAGAAAAAGAGATGGAGGAGGCGAGGATCACATTTCATAAGTGCAAAGGCGAAATGTTGAGGAAAAAGATGCAGAAGGTGGAAGATCCTTAACGATGAGGAAATTTCTCTTGAAGCCAGAGAAAGAGGTGGAGAATCTAGTCCAAAGGAACGCTTGTTTAGAACTTATTGTAAGAACAAGGATAGGGTATGCAAGGTAATAGTTGATAGTGGAAGCACAGATAATATAGTATCCACAGAGATGGTGGAAGCGTTGGAATTGGAGACAGTTGCACATCCAAGTGCATATAAGGTTTCATGGTTGAAAAAATGACATTAGGTAACAGTCATTAAACAATTTTTATTTGAATTTAAGATAGGGGGTTACATAGATTAGATCTTATTTGATTTCCTTCCCATGGATATCTATCATCTTTTGTTGGGGAGCTGTCGAAATATGATAGAAACGTTATCCATGATGGAAGAAAGAACAACTATACCTTGGAAAAGAATGGTACAATGCATATGTTGCTGCCAATCAAAGACAAGAAGGTGAAATAAGAGACAAGTAATGCTATACTTCTCATGAGTGGGAAGGAACTTCTGGATGAAGTCAAGAAAGATCGAGACATGTAGTTTGTTGTAGTAAGAAAACCTAGAGTCATCTTAATCGATACTTCGATAGATGATCTATCGAAGGAAATTTAGGAACTGCTACAGAATTTTGTTGATATAGTGGTGGAAGATTTACCTTGTTCATTGCCTCCCATCAGAAGTATAAGCCATCACATTGACCCTATACCAGGAGTGAGTTTACAGAACAAAGCAACGTATATACTAATGCCGCAGGAGAATGATGAGGTTAAGAAGAAAGTCCAGGATTTGATGGACAAAGGATTGCTTAGAGAAAGCTTGAGTCCATGCGTTGTTCCAACAGTGTTGAGTCCGAAGAAATATGGTGGATGGAGGATGTGTACAGACTCGAGGGATATAAACAAAATCACCATCAGGTATAGATTTCCTTTACCCAGGATGGATGACTTGATGGATTGCTTGAGTGGTGAAAAGTTTTTTTCAAAAATTGATTTGAAAAGTGAATATCATCAGATTCGGATGAGGGAAGGTGATGAATGGAAGACAACATTCAAGACAAATGAAGGGTTGTATGAATGGCTTGTCATGCCATTTGTCTTGATGAGTGCGCCAAGTACTTTTATTAGGTTAATGAACGAAGTCTTGAAAGATTTCATTGGGAAATGTGTAATTGTGTATCTTGACAATATATTGATCTTCAGTAAGACTGAGGAAGAACATCCAAGACATTTAACTTAGTGACAAGGAGGTTGCAGCAAGAGAAGTTGTTGATAAATCTGAATAAGTTGTCTTTCATGAAGAAAGAACTCATTTATTTGGGATTTGTGATCTCTTCAAATGAGTTGAAGATGGATCATGAGAAGATAAAAGCAATCAAAGATTGGTCATCACTGAGGAATATCTTTGAAGTCAGAAGCTTTCATGGGTTAGCCAGTTTTGACAGGAAGTTCATTAGAAATTTTAGTGGAATTTGTGCACCAATGATGGACAGTCAAGAAAATACATAAATATTTTCATTTGACAGAGGAAGCAGCAAAAATTTTCAATTTTTTGAAAGAAAAGATAACTGGACAACTAGTTCTAGTTCTACCAGATTTTAGAAAAACATTTCAAGTGAGATGTGACGCAAGTGGATTTGCGGTTGGAGCAGTTTTAAGCCAAGACAATAGACCAATTGCATACTTCAGTGAGAAGTTGAACGAGGCCAAGATTAAATATTCCATGTATGATAAAGATTTTTATGCAATCATACAAGCGTTGAAGAAATGGAGGCATTACTTGGTTCCAAAAGAGTTTGTCTTGTATAGAGACAACCATTCTTTACAATTCATAACTCGACATGAGAAATTGAACCATAAACATGTGAAATGGGTTGAATTTATGAAGAACTTTACTTTTGGTACAAAGCACATTTCTGGAACTGCTAACAAGTTTGTTGATGCATTGAGTAGGAAACGTTTGATTCTGCAGGAGTTTCATGTGAAGACCTTAGGTTTTCACAGCCTAACTGGGCCTAATGGTTAAGAACATTTGTTTCCTCTTAAGGGGTCATAGGTTCAAATCCATAGGGGGATAGGGTATGTATACCTTCGTATACTTTACCAGTCAAATTGTTGGGCGGAGGGGGGTACCTTGTCCCACAAACAAGGGGGTCTCATACACCAATTTGGTGTGCTGGCTTGGCTGTGACCTTAAAAATAGATTATTTTTATTATTATTATTATAGAGATGATTTAAATTTCAAGGACGCTTATGAAGCATGTGAAAATCGTGTTCTTAGAGATAGGAGCCAATGGATTGAATACTTGATACCGGATGGACAGTTGTTCAAAGAAAATCAGTTGTGTATCCTGAAGAGTTCTATGAGAGAAAACCTTTTGAAGGAAAAAAATAGTGGGGGATTGGCTGGACATTTCGGCCATGAAAAAACATTTTTGCAAATGAACAGTGTGTATTATTGGTTGGGAATGAGGACAGATGTCAAGAAATTTGTCAACAAATGTAGAATTGGCCAGCACACAAAGGGGAAAAGACAGAATACAGGGTTGTATCAACCATTTCTAGTACTAGAGAGGTTGTGGGACGAGGTAAGCATGGATTTTGTGTTAGGACTATCAAGGACACAAAGAGGTTGTGATTCCATATTCATGGTAGTTGACAGATTCTCAAAACTGGCACATTTTATTCCATGTCATAAAACCAGTGATGCAACACACATTGCAAATCTGTTTTTCAAAGAAGTTGTTCGACTTCATGGTTTACCCAAGAATATTGTTTTAGACAGAGATACCAAATTTGTTGGTCATTTCTGGAGGGAACTATGTAAAAATTTTGGAACGAATTTATCTTTTAGCTCAACATATCACCCTTAGATAGATGGAGAGACTCAGGTAGTGAATCAAAGATTAGGAGACTTGTTGAGGAGTTTAGTAGTTGAACATCATAGTTAGTGGGATCAGATTCTACCACAAGCAGAATTTTCATATAATGACTCACCTAAGAGAAGTACATGACAGAGCCCATTCCAAATAATGTATGGAGTTCAACCAAGAGGAGTATCTATGTTGAGAGAATTAGAGCAGAGCGAGTTCAAGAGTGCTAGAGTGGAAGATTTTGCAGCAGAGATGTAAGAGTTCCACAGTAAGATTAAAGAGTAGTTACAAAATTCCAATCAGGAATACAAGTGTAGTGCAGATCAACACCGAAGAGAACTTCAGTTCGAAGTGGGAGATTTGGTCTTAGAGAATATAAGAAAGGAAATATTCCCAAGGGGAACATATAATAAGTTGAAAATGAAAAAGATAGGGTCGTGTAAAATTCTCAGAAAATTTGAGGCAAATGCTTATGAGATAGAATTGCTAGATGGTGTGAGCATATCACCCATACTTAATGTAGAAGATTTGTATCCTTACAGAACAGATGAAGCATATGAGGGAGAAAATCAATAATAATTTTAGTGGGTCAAACAGATGCCTATAGCTGAGAAGCCGCAAATGGAAAAGATCATTGATGAGAGAGTTAGTAAGAAGACCCAAAGAAAGACATATTTTGAATACTTGATAAAGTGGAAGGTACACTTGATTGAATATGCCAGTTGGGAAAGTGAAGAAAAGATCCAAAAACATGGACAAATGGTGCAAGAACTCATGGACAAGATTCCATGAATTTTTCAGCCACGGGAGTATGATGCAGGACAAGCTAGCACAAGTGGAGGACARCTAGATATGCACCAATGCGCATTTTGAAGACSTTTTGAATTTGAAAAGATGAAGCATTAATGTAATATCTAAAAATATGTAATTGTTCTTAAATGTTTGGGGATTATAATGCAGATCTTGAGCATTTGCACCCATCTGTCAATTGGATGAATTTATTGTAATGAATGTAAAGTAGATGTAGGCTTTAATTCAATTAGATAGATGGAGGTTGTAGGAGGGAAAACTCTAGAAAGCTCCCTCATATGTATTGTATTGTATTCATTATTCATGCAAGTTAGAAGTTGTAGAGAAAGAGAGCATAGGAGGGCATAGAAGAGAAGAGATTGTATAAGTTGTATAGGCAGATAGTTATTGCTATTGAATCCATGTACATAAGCACTTGAATTAATATAAGAATTCTTTGATTCAATTTAATGGTGTATCATGGTCACTGTTTGCATCTATTGAATGGTATGTTTACAGTTTTCTTGTATACTCTGTTATGATTTTGTTTCAATGTTTTGTATCTATCTATGATTTCAGGTTGAATGTATGAATTCCGTAAGAGGAAGAGTATGAGTTTCAATTGTTTCTCGTCCTGAGAATTCCTGCAAGGAGTGAAGTGAAAGTTTGCAAGGAGTGCATCAACGAGGTTCCGAGTTTTATCTAAGAAAATCTCAGGAGGGATACCATTATTCTTATACAAACAGAACTACAAGTATAACACAGAGTCATGCAAGGTGTGCACAGGCCAAGTCACAGTCTTAGACTTTTCCAACCAAGTCAGTGTTGAAGGGATTTTGTCACAAGGAGTGCACAGAGGTGGAAGACATCAGATAATTAGTGATTTTCATGGAGGTCACAAGGAGTGCGCGCAATAATTCCTTAGAATCCTTGAAGTTGCAGCAAGACTTAAGCTCGCGAGGGATAGAGTCTTCTAAGAGTTTGAAGGAAGGATGTGATTTGGATTCACCTCACAGAAATCAAGCTTAGAAGGTTGACTCTGAGTTATCTGGCCAGGAGCATCGAGAACCTAAACAGATGGTGGGAACTCTCAGAGGGTGAATCATCGATACCCATGGACTATTAGATCTAGTGGAGTTGTAGGGAGGATAAACGATGAGTGTATTTCAACACTCGCAAGCTCAGGAGGATTAGTAGCCGTAAGATATGGGTCAACGAGAACCATTTATCTTATGATTTTGAATTCTGGCATTTCGGGAGTTGGAGTGTGGAGGAAGTGGTGATTCAAAGATCTTGGACTGCAATATCTCGATACGTGAATAACGAATGAAATCTAGAGCGTTAGCTTGTGGGAGGTTCGGGACTGTTAATCTGTGGAGAGTAAGTCGTGAGTTCGGACTTCGGAAAAAGAGGAAGAGTTGCATCACAACTTCATAAATCATGAAATCTAAAATACCTTTTTGGGATTGAGTCTGTGTTCACATTAGTGGTCAGGTGGAAGAGGAGGTTTGCACTTAGTGCTTGTTTTCCCGAGTGTGACTTCTAAAAGGAGACATGTGGATATATGTGTTGAAGGTTCCAGCGGGAACTAAAGGATCCATTTCAACTCAGGAGAATTGAAGATCCATACACTGAGAGGTAAAGGAGACCATGTCGGGGTAGGCATGCTATGCCATGACACACGTTCCTCCTTTGTAACGTAGCTTTATTTTATTCTTTTTCAAGCTCTTTAAAAATTTGAAAAAGATGAAAAAAAATATAAAAAACCCAAAAAGAGGGGACGAGAGATATATATTCTTTTTTGGCATCACAATGAGTCACCCTTGCACAAATCACATCCTTTTGTTTGTTCGTCAAGCATTGGCATCTAATATAACCTTAGGAAGTTTTATCTCTCTACATAGAGTTGTGTCCTCCTCCGTTTGGTTACTCTTCCAAACACATGTAGAGTTTGTGTTGCCTCCTGCATCGTGAATTTATGTCAATGTCATGCTTCCTGAGTCTGATCATATTTCGTTCTTTTTTCCAAGGGAAGTTTCACCCAAACTGATTTGGATTTTCTACATTTTTTCTCTTGACCTCATGACTCAGCCATCCTGAAAGTCCAATCAAGTCCTTGTTTGAAATCAATGAGTTTCTCTTCCTGATCATTGAGATCCTCTTGTCTTTTCCTGACGAGTCATCGAAGACCTCTGGGTAGTGAATTCATACACTCACATTGTACTCCTCCCTGAGTTTTGAAGATCTTGAATTTGTTTCTCAAGCTATGAAGACCTCATCTCCAACAATCGTGCGGTATTGGCTTCTTGAAGATGGATATTATACTTGTATATCTTTGATTTTGAGATGTAGATCCACTATGTATTGCTCGTGGATACACTTTATATAGTTCTATAACATGGATATGTAGTGTATTTTATTTGCAGCCATGATTTATTTCATCCCGAGCATGGGTATGCCTGCCTCAGAGAGACAATTGTTATTTTTTCATATGACACTTCCCAAACTCTGGTCCCAGTCTCACTCGTTTCATACATTGGTGAAGATTTGGTAATGTATTTCAGCCATCATATGCTCTTCTAACCTCACACATTAGGGGGCATCTATTATAACCCTAAATTTCTTTACACATGCATACATGGCCTTTGGCCCTCTTACTTGCATTTCTTTTCCAAGCCATCACTAAGTTGCTCTTCTAAAAAGCCCATTTTTTGAAGGTGTACGTGCCCTACACCAATACTTCCCATGTACATATGCTTTCTGCACCACTATAGCCTGCGTATGTACGTATGTTGCACCATTACAGACCGTGTGTACTTGCAAAAGTTGCAAGGAATTCGTTGAGATTACGATCTATTTAGTAGTTTCCCAACTAATCCACCACCTATAGCACATCACCCAACCGAATAACCATCCTTTTGTCATATAAAAGGAAGTGTTGGGGTATCATTCCACATATAGACATAAGAATAGTGAAACTCTATCCTTTTCACATCCCCTCCTTGCCCCAAGTAATTGCAGCCCTTTTGTGATAATTGCCTCAGCATTCCCCAATTAGCCCTTCTTCCTCCATCGAAACCCATTCACTTCCCAAGAAGAGATTAGAAGGTTGATATGAGAAGCCATACAGAGGTGCACTTGGGGCTTAGTGAAGAGGATCATGGACCGGGTTTGTCAGTAGTTGGCTTTGGTTGTAAAGGTATAACCATTGAGTTATTAATAAAAGAAGTAATTTTATTGTCCCAAATCATGGTGTATTGAATGATTTTAATGGTTTATGTTTTGACATTCTAACATCTAATCCTAATTTGTATATGAATTGCATTCTTGTAGCTTTATGTTTGTCTATCTTTGAATGGAGGCCAAACTTGGGAGGATGTGTGCAGTCAATGAATCTTTCAAGCATGATGGGATCATCACTGAACGTGGAGTAGAGGTATAATTACCCTATCCCTCTCATATTTTATTTTATGGTATGAGTCTCAGGTATGTTTTGGGTAGTTAGAGAAGTAGTTGAATTTTAGATGGTTAATTGATCTACCTACATTGTAAACCCTGGTGTAGTCATAGGGGGGGTTTTCCCTCTAGCAAAGGGTCAAGATTTTTTATCTTGGAAAATGTTATGATGAATATACTTTACACTTATTCCTGGAATATTCCTTTACTCGCTAGTTCTAGCTCAATATTGAGCACTAGCTAGGGCCAGTTCATGTATGGTATAATAGTTCATTGATAGATAGTTTTTTTGAGTTTTTTACTTTTCCTTCTCTAAAGGAGTTTATAATCCGTTTATTATTGGTTGCACGGGGTGTTTGGATGGCCCAAAATTTGTGTATATTTGAAGACAATTATCTCCCTTCCTTTAAGGTATCATAACAAGCTTTGGCCTTAATTTCATGTTATAAGGCTACTCCGATTTTGAAAAATCCACAGGAGGTAGGTGAGGCAGAAATCAATATAAATAATGCATGGGAATATTTTATGGTTCCTATCAAGTCCTGAGCATATTTTGTGGTCTAGGATTTATTCTTCATTTCTCATAATCTCACTTTGTAGCTTGAAAATAAAATCTAGGTCAAGGTACAAAAAATTAGGGTGATTTCAATATATTTTTTTCTCTTTTCAACTATGTACTGGACATGAATGTCTATGAGCTCTAAGCCTTTGGTGACTCTAAAATGACCATCTATTGGAAGGAGGAAATACAGGTAGAAAATATGGATCTACAACAAATTGGTCAACATTTGAAAACTATCTCTACTATTTTGCATTAGCTTAGTTTCATGCATGATCTTAGGGAATTTAATACTTATGTTGATTCAATTTCAAAATATTCTTTACATATGGCTTAAAATCAATTGGTTCTAGAAGAGTTATTTGGTGGAGAGATTATCTCCAAAAGGGACTTTGTTTTTATAGAAATTTAACTCTATTGTGTCTTCTATACATGGTGATTGTTGTTTTTTTGTATTTGAATGCAAAGTCTTAAATCTAAGGAATGCATCTGGACTATGAAAGTCTATGTCTTGATTTTTTGCAAAGGAGTCTGAAATCCTTTTTGGATAGTTCTAGATATAGTCATGAGCATGCATAAAAGATGCTTTTATTTTGTAATAACTTCAGTTCCTAAGGAGTGTACCTTATTTTTCTATTGAATCTAAGTTATGTATTTTTTGGGGGAAAAAAATCTTTAAACATGCCCATCCTAAGCATACATCATTTCGAAAACTCTTAATAAAGTAAAAAAGCATGTTTGAATTATCAAACAATTATATAAAAAATAATAATTCATAGAATGTGAAAGAATATCATTATGATTAGCTTAAGGATGCCAACCTCTTATTCCAATATATTCCATCAATCTTCTATAACTCTCGGTGCTCTTTGATAGATAATCAACATCCATGTTGATCTCCCTAAATAAATGACAGTTAATACAAGTTCAATCATCTTGACTTCATCAAAATGAGGTTTCTTGTACTTAATGACCTTGTTACCTAGTCTATAGCAAGTTTGGAGTCTCCCAAAACTTGATTGTAAGTGATACCCTATTGCACTACCAATATTCATAAGATAGATGATATGTTCCATTTTTCCATGTTATTTGTACTTACACATATTCCAGTATTAAATGATATATTATACTATTTGGTGAGATAAATTACACCTCCATCCCAACACAATCCAAAGGTACCTTGGTAAAAACCATAAAAATGGTCCATATGTGAGTTTTATCAATATCCAAGTTACCATATTTCCTTAGCATTTTTTCTTTTGGCGTAAGCTTTATCTCTTCATAAAGTAATTTTATTTAATGTACTTCCAAATGATGTATATTGTGTCCTTGGATATGTTAGAGTTCATTTCTAACCAAATGGACCTTGATGTGATCAAAGTAAATGATCTTCTTTATACATTCTTTAACAAAGAATCATCATGCAAAGTACCTTGATCTCTAGCTAAGGGGAGAATAGAAGTTTGAACCTCCTTGGTAAATATGCAATGAACTAGTACAGTTTTTTCCCCAAAACTTACATAGTGAGCACTTTGCATCAAATTATCTTACCTTCCTTTAAAGGAGTGTCGATGTCGATGCGTTATTATCTAGTGAAAACTAAATAAATATTAAGTACTTCATTAAATATTTAACTTTCCATATCTTCACCCACCATTAAGCCACGTCTACTGTCTCATCATCAGACATAGCCTTATAACATAGACGTATTGTGAACCTACCCGTGCAGTGTTTTTGGATCACACCAATGTATTGTATTTCATTATCAACATAATAGACTATATACTAGGCTCTAAATATAACCATGCCATGAATCAACAACTAGGATTTCTATTCCAACAAACTTAGCATTCATCCAATCGTGTTTCCAAATATTGATAACACATGATCTACTAAATAAACTAATGCAATACTTCATTGACCATTAAATATATTTAACACATTTTGAGGTAGATGGTTCATAGAGGGGTCACTCTTAAAGATCTATAAATACTACATGAGTTCATACAAGGGGTATTTAAATTTTTAAATATACAGTTTGGTATAATGGTAAATATTGGGGGTAAGGAACTTGAAAATTACATGGAGTATATTTTTAATTATCAATGTAAACTTTATGACAAATGATAAAATTATATAATGGATTGTTAATAATTATAAATCAAGTTGTAATGAGACAAATTCTTAAAATATCATGACATAACAAAAGTACACACCATAGAAAGATTGTGAGCATGGAGTAGAACTCCAAGATATATAATTTATACAATAATTTCTTAAATAATAGGATAACCCCCTCCAAATAACTAAAAATACATTCATACATCACAATTCACATGTCTAAAATAATGAATACACGATCTTTATATATACCCATTTACACCTACACATGAGGCCCATTTACTATTAGGTCGATCTCGTTACATATATATTTACACATTACATGTACAATTAGCCCCATATATGACACCCCTTGGGGTCAAATCATATACATTTAACCCTATATATTCTCCCTTTTTTTCATAACATAGTACCTCCTTCAAAAGGCTTTGTCTTGAAAGCTTTGCAGTTAAAGGATTCAAATGTGATGAAACCAAGTAATATGATTTTCTTATGTTCCTACTTTCTTCTTTTCATTGATGATGACCCGTCCATAAAAATAAAAATAAAATTATTGTAATCCTTGGTTGCTAGTTCTTGGATAATTTTATTTCCTTTGATTCTTTGTATTGTTGTTGAAGCTTCTCCAATTTGCAGTAGATGTTGGTCTATGATAATATCTTGTTGAATAATGGTTTTGTGGTGCCATATTCCATGAATATTGATGATTATTCCATCTTATTTCTTGATAATGTCGATATTGATATTTTCATCTTCTTTGAAATCATTCCTGATAATGAGGGTGTAGATATGGTTTCACATTTGATGGTTTTTCTTCATTGTGCACACCCATTTCATCTATATTATTTTCATATACAATATAATCCGCTATCCTCGTTGCTTGGTGTTTGATTACTCTATCCTTGGATATAATACCATCATATTTGGCATGTACATCCTCTAGATGAATTTCATCTTCTTCAAGTATCTCCCGGTGACCTTATTAAATCTTGTCTTCTTTCTTCTTTTGAAGCTGCAATGTTTCCCCATTTATCAAATTATGACGTCCTTATTCAATTCTTTCTTGCATTTTGATTTTACCTCATCATTATTTATGGATTCCACAACCTTGTTGAAAATTTCCTCTTCCAGTCTTTTGGTAGATTATGCATCCAAGATCTTTTTTTCTTCTTTATTTTAATAATTCTTCTTTCCTTCTTTCAATATATTAAAATCATCTAATAGTTTTTTGTTATGGTTTCATAATATACATATATATTCATCTTTATTTTTCAATTCTTCCATTGAATCCTAATTTTCCCACTTTGTTTTTCTACTCTTTTCTTGCTTTAAATTCTTAACCTCCTTAATGAGTGATTCATTAAGGGATTTCATCTTGACAAATTCATCATTTTTCTTTGTAATAAATTTTCTTAGCTCTTCATTATCCTTTTTCAATTTGGAAACATTTTCTTTTGGTTCCTTTAGTTCCACTTGAATTTTGTGCATCTCCTCCAGTTTTTTTATCCTTGATCCATTTATTTGAAAAGATCTTTTTCAAAATTTTCCCATGAGAGGGATAATCTAGTACCTTCATCAAGGTTGTACCACCATTTTATATATTCATCATAAAACTTAAGGATTTCCAAAAAATGAGTCTTAAAATGTTATTTTACCATCCTCAACCATTCCACGAGATTTATTTCATCTTTATCTTCATCTCCTATAAATTTAGGTATTTCCATTGATTCTTAATTGAAGTCTAACCACAAACCTCAAATTACAACCTCGTTATATTAAGTATAATGATATCAAATATAATAAACTTTACAAAATAATATTATGGGTTTTCTCTTTCTATTGAATTTTTAATCACCTCAATCAGACATCCCCATCAAAAGTTATGATAGTTTTAAGTGAACATACCTTTGAAAACCCTGATTTAGAGTCTCTCATTCTGGTTGACCTTCCTCCTGATGTATTTCTGAAATTTCAGCCCCTATGAGTCTAAAATTTCAACCTGTAGTACTTTGAAATTTATTCTCTACAATCCCATAGATCTTACCAAAATCGGGTGTGCCAAATGAAATTTATAGTACCTTTCCCAAACCTTGTTGAATTTTGGCCTATTCTAGAGAGAGAAATTGTACATAATGAAATGCATCCAATAATGGATAAATGATTCTAAAATTTCAACCTATAATACTACAAGATTTCCTCTTTCCAATGCAACCGGTCTCATAGAATTTGGATACTCTATGAAGAAGATATCATTGTTTTACCCAAAACACATGTTTGAGACTAGTTATGGGACTAGTCAAAACCCATATCTTTCACAGGGTGTACCTCCGAAATTACAATGAAAAAGAAGATGAAATTTGTACCACATGTACCCTGATATGTCTTCTAAATATCCTCCAATTTTATCTTTTTGAAGTTTCCCCCAAAAAATTTAGAACGAAAATGATAAGATGACTTGCTTGAAGAAGAAAAACCCTAGAATCAATACTTTGATACCAAATGTAATGAACCAAAAGCTTAAAATAGCATAACATAATAGAAGTACACACCATGTACAAAATGTGAGCATCGATAAAAACTCCAAGATATATAAGTTATATAATAAATCCTTAAAAATAGGAGAACCCCCTCCAAATAACCAAATGCATTCATACATTACAAGTCACATCTCTACAATAATGAATACATGATCTCTATATATACCTATTAACACCTACACATGAAGTCCCTTTACTACTAGGTTGACCCTATTACATATATATTTACACATTACATGTAAATTTATCCCCATATATTCCCCCACATGGGGTCATATCATATACATTTAACCATGTATATTCCCCCTTTGGGTCATAACACAAGTTACCATTAGGAGATTAGAGAAATAAGAGGAGGATGTAGTAACTTCTAAAAACAAGGGTAATTTTTATTATTCCATGAATGAATGTGTTTTGAATAAATTTTTCCTTCTTGCCTTCAATGTCTATCCCTAGCTCTAACAACTAGCCAGGAGAGGGTTTTTAGCATTTCTATGCATGAAAAACCCCATAGTAGAATGCCAACTCCACTAAGGAGTTTGCTCTATTAATCCAACCTCCAATTATATATGGGTTGTATTTATAATATACAATATAGTTTAGGTTCAATATGGTGTCTATTTTCCTTAGCAATTGGCTGAAAGGGCCCTTATTTTCAAAATTTTGAATCTTTCAAATTCTTGGAATTTCATGCCACTATGATTTCTTCTTGTACACCATTCACATAAGTTTCACCATTCAAATCCTGACAAAGTCACACTTTGTTGACTCTTAAAATCATCATGAAGTCACCAACCTGCAAATAATTTCAAGGCACATATAACTTTTGCGAAAAATATATATATATATATATATATATATATATATATATATATATATATGGGAGAGAGAGAGAGATACTAAAAAGTGAAGCTAATGAGTGGGACCCCTATAAGGTGTTGAAATCAAAGAAACTTGGAGGAAAGGACAATTGATTCAAGCGTTGTCGAAGGATGTCTTTGATTTTAATGGATCACATGCATATTTCGGAATGTTGATGTGATTTGAGTAAATGGTAACAATTTGGTTCAAGTGATGATTAAATTTCTTTGGCATGGATTCATGGTTGTCACAATTGACAATTTATGGTTTAAAATAAAAAAGGTGTTAGCAGCTTTTGGTCTATTCGTCGATATTATATTCACCTATTAGTTGCAACTGATGTATTTGATGAGTTTATTGAAAAACCATGGTTGTGACTCGTTATAGAGAGAGAGAGAGAGAGAGAGAGAGAGAGAGATACTAAAGTAAACTAATGAGTGGGACCCCCTATAGTGTTAATCAAAAAAGAAACTTGGAGGAAAGGACAATTGATTCAAGCGTTGTCGAAGGATGTCTTTGATTTTAATGGATCACATGCATATTTCGGAATGTTGATGTGATTTGAGTAAATGGTAACAATTTGGTTCAAGTGATGATTAAATTTCTTTGGCATGGGTTCATGGTTGTCACATTTGACAATTTATGGTTTAAAATAAAAAAAGGTGTTAACGCTTTTGGTCTATTCGTCGATATTATATTCACCTATTAGTTGCAACTGATGTATTTGATGAGTTTATTGAAAAACCATGGTTGTGACTCGTTATATTAAAATGGATAGTTTTTATACATATATTCATAGCATATCACTCATACATTTTTCATTGTTCATATATGTATGGTTCGATGCATATGATACAAGTTATGCGAGAATGGTGATATTCACATTGTTGAAAGTGGCCGTGTTGATTCAAAGTGGTAAATGGTGAAATTTTGTAAGACTCGACACATATGGGATATATATTATAGAGGAAACATGCTTATGATACTTTGTATATAAACAATTAAAATGACCATATCAATAGTATTAATGAGTAGATGGAGGCATGTGATTTTTTAGGAGCTGGAAATTACTTGGCATTTAATGATTTTGTAGGGTTTTGACTTGGATTTTATTGGGTTTAGTGGATGTTTAATGCTAGCCATCTGTAGTATTCTAGATATAAAATAGTATGCAAAACATAAATATTTTAACTAGAAATGGTAGAGAAGTAATGATATAATCATAACAATACCAGAATAATACGAGAATAACACCATAAAGAGCACTTTGATTACTAGTAGCAATGTTCACTTTCCTCTTGGAGGGGGAAACCTACATAAGAGAAGATATATATTAAAATTATATCCGAGACAAGATTTCTCATACCCTCTACTTCTATTTATACTCTATATATCCAAAAGAACAATCTAGATGAAGATCCTTCTAGAAGCGAAAGCTTCTATTAGGTCTTCTTACATTTGACTTATTCTTCCTTATTGTTAGGCCTTATTAATATTATCCTTTATTACATGGAATTATATTATTCTACTTATGTGAGGGGTTAGGGAGGTTAGGTCCCTAACATGCCATCCCCCTTGAAGAACAACCTTGTCCTCAAGGCTTCATATGAGGGAACTATTGTATAATGGTTGTTGGCTCCCATGTGGCATGTTCTGGAGGTGTTTCTTTCCATTGGAATAACACTTCGTGAATGGTGCGTTGATGGAGATGACACTCTCTCAGGGCCAATATGTCTAGAGGAAGACTAGTTTGAGTTTGGCACTTAGTTCCAATCACCTTCTTTAAAAAGGAAACATGAAAAAAGGATGGAGGTTTGACTGACTACGTATGTTAGGGACCTAACCCCTCACATAGGTAGAATAATATATTCTGATGTTATAAAAGTCAATATTAATAAGTCCTAGCAATAAGGAAGAATAAGTGGAATGTAAGAAGACCTAATAGAAGTTTATGATTCTAGAAGGATCTTCCTATAGATGGTTCTTTTGATAGACATATTCAGTATAAATAGTAGTCGAGGGTATGAGAACTGGTGTCTTGGATATTATTGTAATAAAAATATTCTCTACTGGAGGTTGCCTCCTCGAAGAGGCAAGTGAACATTGCTCTCAGTAATCAAAGTTCTCTTTCTAGTGTTATTATGATATCATTTTGGTGTTATTGTGGTGTTGTTCTAGTTATATTGTTGTTCATTTTCCATTTCTAGAATTTTATTTTTGTTCTGCATACTTTTTATATTTGGAATATTACAAGTGGTATCAGAGCACTTTCCTCGACAAAAAATTGTGGGTTAATTTTTTTCAGGGTAGAGATATATTTCGACATCTTTAAGCTACAAATATCTGTCGTTACGTGCATAAACCTGTGGTTGGGGATTCATACACGCAGGAAATACAAGTGGTACTTAAGTGCACATCTGTTGGCCACCCTTGTAACCCTTCTTGGTACTCCTTTGAGTAGTAGCACATGAGACAACACCTGTATACGGATCGGCCTAGATTTCCTGAAGCCCTCTTTAGATAAATCAATCGGTCACTTGAATTCTATAGTGCCACCGAGAACAACACTTGGGAAGATACTCTCTAGTACCTGGGTAGTTGGGTAGTACGGATAAGGTCACGGTCTAGCCTCCTTAGTTGGTGCCTTGAGATGTTGATTAATATTGTTGGACCCCACACATATATGAGAGAGCTATAGCATAAGGAAAACCTTTGTTTGTAGAACCCTTGAATACCTAACCCTTAGGTACGGAAACAAAAAGCAAAAGAGACAAGATCTATTGCCGAGAAACTGTGTTCAAGTTGCCAAATCACCTCACAGTTTTTTCTGATTAATCATTTGGGCATTTCATCACTGCAGTATTCTTCAGGCCAGAGTATAACTCTGTAGGTGTTAAAAAAAAAAACAGGAGTCTAGATTTTTTTGCACCATTATTTGAGACATATTCCATTTGATTTATCTCTTTTCCCTTATCACAATCATACCTATAATTTTTCAGCAAATTTTTTGACCGCACCCTCCCCTTTTTAGTTCCCTCATCATCATGCCCCATACTCGTAGCCAATACTTGGAAGCTCACTTCAATATCTTGCAATCTAATTTCACAGACACCCAACAAGAAGTGAGACAAGTCAGTGCCAATATTTCCACCATCAATAAAAACATGCATTCCTACATTGCCACCTCAATTGAGGAGCTCAAAGAAGACCTCAAAGAAGACATTAACACCCATGTTGAATCTAACGCTTCGATGATATGCACCAAGCTGCATATCCCTGCAGACCCCCCTTTATCTGACCCACCTTTGCATACTGAAGTTGAAACTTCCTCTCATTCCCATAATTTTTAGTCCCATCACTTTCAGCATGACCTACGCCTTCCGTGTGTGGATGAGACCAAATTTGATAGCTCAGATCCCACTGGTTGGGTAACTCAAATGGAACATTATTTTTCTTTGTAGGACATTACAGATGACTTGGCCAAACTATGGTATGGTGTTCTCCATCTTGATCAAGAACGTTGGAAATGGAAGCAATGGAGAAAAAATGTTCATCAAGGGTATGTTGCTTAGACACACTTTGTGTCAGATCTTTATGAACTCTTTGACACTGACACAAACCATTTAGGTTGTTTGACAAAGTTGAAACAATCTGGCATAGTGGAAGAATTTATAACTTCTTTTGAGCGATTGGCTTTTCGTATAGAGGGTCATGTCTGATGCTTTTTTCCAAGAATGTTTTATCAGTGGCCTCAAGG
Source organism: Picea sitchensis (assembly GCA_010110895.2). Classification (NCBI taxonomy): domain Eukaryota; kingdom Viridiplantae; phylum Streptophyta; class Pinopsida; order Pinales; family Pinaceae; genus Picea; species Picea sitchensis. The sequence continues at coordinate 73,949 of SNQJ01S0039955.1, forward strand.
ATGAGATTTATGTCCATGTCCTCATGGCTCATCCTCAGAGTTGGGTGGAGGCTAAGGAAGCAAAACAGGTTGTCTCTTCTCAAAACTAGAAACCCCCCTTTATTCCTCACACTAAACCAATAAATCCCACTCCTCCTTCTACTCCACTAAAGATCCAAAAATTGACCAGGGCCGAAATGGCTGAACGCAAACTCAAAGGCCTTTGTTATAATTGTGATGAAAAATATTTTATGGGACACAAGTGTAAGGAACAAAATATTTTAATGGCCATCTCAGAGGATGTTTCAGAAGAGGATCTTGAATCTCTCCTTATATCTGTGTCACATGAAACCTCTAACATAACCCCTCCCTCAGACCCTCTCGAAGTAGAACCAGTCATTTCCATAAATGCTCTCACTCGCTTCTTTGCTCCCCAAACCCTCAAGCTAATTAGCTACATCAAGCATAGGAAGGTCATCATTCTTGTTTATAGTGAAAGCACCCATAATTTTATTCATCACCACATTGCCCAAGAAACTAATTTCTATATTCGTGCAGTCAATAATTTCCAAATCATGATTTCCAATGGCAGGTTCATGAAATGTGGATGGCATTGTGAAAATGTGTGTCTTGAAATTGGTGACTACCACCTGAAATATCATATGTTTGCTATCGACATGGGTGGTTGTGACATTGTGTTGGGTGCAAACTGACTAAGGACTTTGGGTCCCATTCTCATGGATTTTAAGGAATTAACCATGCAATTTGACCAGGAGGGCCAACAATATAAGTTCCAATGAATCATCGTTGGTTCCCCTAAGATCATTAGTTCCCATCGCATGGAGAATATTCTCAAAAAAGGTCATTCTGGCACTATTTGCCAACTCCATGCCATACAAGCAACTGAGACACCCTCTGTGTCGTAGGACCTCCAATCCATCCTCTCTAAACATCAAGTGGTTTTTTCCACTCCCCAGGGACTCCATCCTTCCCGTGGTGTTCATGATCACTCCATTCCCCTTATCCCAGGAAGCCTTCCTCCCAGTATCCATCCCTATCATCACCCATTTTCCCAAAAAAATGAAATTGAAAAAATGGTTTAAGAACTGCTTAATGCAAGTGTTATCTGCCTTAGTACGATCCCCTACTCTTCTCCTATGGTCATGGTGCTTAAGAAAGAATTTTCTTGGTGCATTTGTCCTAACTTCTGCACCCTCACTAAACCCACCATTAAAGACAACTTTCCCATTCTTATCATTGATGACCTCTTGGATGAATTGAGTAGCGCCCGGTTATTTAATAAACTTGATCTTTGATCTTTGTTGTACATTCCTAATACTTCCTTTAGAACTCATGAGGGACACTATGAGTTTTTGTTCATGCCCTTTGGCTTGTGTAATCCTCCCTCCACTTTCCAAAGCCTCATGAATCATGTCTTCCGTCCTTTTCCCCATCATCTTGTCTTAGTTTTCTTTCATGATATCCTCATCTATAGAAAAACCTAGACAAACCACCTTTCTCATGTGGATCAAGTTCTCCATCTACTCTCTCAGCACTAACTTTTCCTTAAACAATCTAAATGTGCTTTTGGCACCTCAGAAGTCAAGTACTTGGGTCATCGTTTTGGCAAGGATGACATTGGGGTGGATCCTAAAAAGATTGAATCTATGAAATACTGGCCTCACCCAAAGACTCTCAAAATCTTGCGTGGATTTATGGGCTTAACAGGTTATTATCGCACTTTTGTTAAGAATTATGGAAAGATTGCAACATCTCTCACTACACTCCTTAAAAATAATTCTTTCACTTGGACTCCAGCAGATGCTTAGGATTTTCAAACCTTGAATATTTCCATGTGCACCACTCCAATCCTGCCCTTCCTGATTTCAAAAAGACCTTTGTCCTGGAATGTGATGCTTTAGGGAAAGGAATTGGTGTTGTCCTTATGCAAGAGGGTCATCCTTTGGTCTTTACCAACAAACAATTGTCTGAACGAAATTTTGGCAAATCAATCTATGAAAAGGAAATGTTGGCTATTCTGCATGGCGTTGATCTTTGTCACCCTTATCAATTGGGGAAACTCTTCCAAATTAAGACAGATCATCAAATCCTAAAGTATTTTTGGGAACAACGCATTTCCTCCCTAGAGCAACAAAAATGGGTGACTAAGCTCTTTGGATATGATTATGATATCATTTACAAGAAAGGAAAAGACAATGTGGTTTCGGATTCACTTTCCTGAAAATATGAAGATGAAGGGTCCCTTTTTTTTCTCTCCTTCATTGTACCAGATTGGCTCCAAGCCATTCTCCAGGAATGACTACATTATCCAAAAAGATTGCATATGATACAACAATTGCAGTCCAATTATCCAGTTTCCCCAGGATATTCTTGGCTCCATGATGAGATTCGATACAAAGGCCATTTGTATTTAAATAAACATTCAAAAATTAAATCCACGATACTTTCTGAGCTTCATGCTACACCCACAGTTGGGCACTTCCAGGTTTACCAAAACCTATGACAGGTTCAAACATTATTTTTTCTGGGATGGAATGAAACAAGATGTTCGTAATTTTGTGGTTGAATGTGATGTGTGTCAACGCAATAAGGGAGAAACAATCAAATCTCCTGGCACACTACAACCGCTTTTGATTCCACCTGCCATTTGGCGGGATATCTCTATGGATTTTATTGTAGTCTTACCTAAATTGGGTAATAAATTAGTCATCATGGTGGTAGTTGATCACATTTCCAAGTATTCTCATTTATGTTCTCTTCAACACCCATTTACAACATCCACTGTGGCTCAACTTTTCATGGATTAGGTCTTCAAGCTTCATGGCATGCCGCATTCTATTGTTTTTGATCGCGACCCAACTTTCACCAACAACTTTTGGCAAGAAATGTTCAAGATATAAGGCACCCAATTTCATCTCAGCACAACTTATCATCCCTAGACTTATGGTCAAACTGAAGTTGTCAACAAGTGTTTGGAAATATATTTGAGGTGTTTTGCCTCGAAAAATAAAAATTAGTTGGCTCAATGGTTACCACTAGATGAATAGTGGTGCAACACATCATACCATACAACTACATGCATGAATCCTTTTGAAGTGGTATATGGACAAACTCCACCTTCAGTTCTCTCATATTTACTAGGTGTCTCGAAGGTCCAAGCGATTGACCGAACACTTACAGTTCGAGAGGCTATTCTACATACCCTCAAAGAGAATCTGGTCATGGCCCTAAATCTTATGAAGCAACAAGAAGATCAAGGTCACTATGAACGTCAATTTGCAGAAGGGGATCAAGTGTTTCTTCGACTACAACCTTACAAGAAAACTTCCCTCAAGCCTGACCATTGTCAGAAATTGGCACCCAAATTTTATGGTCCTTATACCATTCTCAAGCATGTGGGACATGTGGCCTATCAGTTAGCTTTTCCCAGACATTCTAAGCTACATCCTATTTTTCATGTTTCCTACTTAAAGAAGGTGATTGGAACTAAGTGCCAAAATCAAACCAACCGTCTTCAGTTGGACGAAGAAGGTTCAATTTGGATACAACCACAAGACGTTTTGGACCAGCGTGGGCATCGCTTGCATCAGCAAACCATCAAGGAAGTGTTAGTCCAATGGAAATATACAACCCCAACAGATGCCACTTGGGAGCCAACTACCATTCTGCAGCAATTTCCACATCTCAAGCCTTGAGGACAAGGTTGTTTTTAAAGGGGAGGACATGTTAGGGACCTAACCCCTCACGTAGGTAGAATAATAAATTATGATCTATTAAAGGTCAATATTAATAAGGCCTAGCAATAAGGAATAATAAGTCAAATGTAAGAAGACCTAATAGAATCTTTTGCTTCTAGAAGGATCTTCCTCTAGATGGTTCTTTTGATAGACATATTTAGTATAAATAGTAAACGAGGGTATGAGAACTGTTGTCTTGGATATTATTATAATAGAGAACTTCTCTACTGGAGGTTTCCCCCTCGAAGAGACAAGTAAACATTGCTCTTAGTAATCGAAGTGCTCTTTCTGGTGTTATTTTGATATCATTTTGGTGTTATTGTGGTGTCATTCTAGTTATATTATTGTTCATCTGCCA
>SNQJ01S0039956.1:0-12474 GCA_010110895.2 Picea sitchensis
TGACTTACCAGAGTATTAAAGGCATTTAGATGTTCTGTCACAGAATCTCCATCTTCCATCCTAAGATGATACAACTTCTTTCGAAGAAACAACTTGTTTACCAGGGACTTTGATTGATACAAATTCCCTAACTTATCCCATAGCTCCTTGGTTGTAGATTCTCCTGAGACATTCAACAACACCGAATCTGCCAAGCAGAGTCAAATAGTACTCCTTGCTCTTTTGTACAACTTGTCCCAATCTTCCTTCGACATACTAGTAGCTAGTGTACTAGTAATTTGTGTACTAGTAGGTTGTGTACCAGTAGCCTGTGTTCTAGTAGACGGTGTACCAGTAGGCTGTGTACCAGGATCCACAGCGATCCATTGTTCTTTGTCTACAATAAGGTCCTCCATCTTGAGCTTCCATAGCTCAAAGTTTTTACCGTTAAACTTCTCTATCTTGATTCTAGATGAGCTCGTCATTCCTCTTTCTTTACTTGAATCTCCACTACAAAAGCTCCCACTAAACCCAGGTTTATCACAGACCCAAGATAAACTTGATCTATCAAGACTGAACCAAACCCTCAACATCAAAGGCATCCCTCTGAAGCCAAAAACGAGCTCTGATACCACATGTAAGTTTTAAACCTGCGAAGTAAATAAATGCATATAGATTCTTAAGCAATACAGAAATTAATCAATGGCTCATACACAGAGTACACAGAGATTTTATACCAGAAACCCTCAACCGGGAAAACCTTTCTTATATTCATTATATCAAATTTCACCATTCACCATACAATATATACAATTTTTTTAGGTATTCTATAGATACCAAAACCCTAATCCCTTAATCCAGGATTAATTTACAAATCCGCTAAAAATAGCAAAAAAACGCCCAAAAAAAAAATTCAGGGCGCTGCCTTGAACGCTACACGTAACCAGGGGGGGGCATACCTGCCCCCCCTTGTTGGGACCCCCCTAGGGATCGTCAGAAACAATTGTCATATCTGACGTGCCCACACACACACCCATGCAAAGAATATAACACATACCCAACAGAAAGGGTCTAATATTTCAATAAAATATTCACAACTATTTTGAACAAATTCCATCCCAAAGATAAACCTACCCAGGAAATGCAAATAGAGGTATACGTTAATTCCCTCCCATCTTATGTTTCCATGTTTGTGAATAGGGTTTCCAAACGAACCTTGGCTGAGAATTTTGAATAAGCCAAAACGATTGAATTTCAAATGAAAGGATGCAAAGAGAGTTAGGTATCCTTAGTCAAGAAAGAAGCTCAACCCCCTCCCCGGAGAGGGATATTGCTCACTAGAACCCCATGGAAACAAGCAGAAAAAGCTCACGAAAAGGGTAATGGAGACATCGAATACCTTTAATGCATGGTTAAGAAGTTATCCAACGAGATCATAGATATGAAGAGAAATGCAAGGGAAGGAAACCAAGGCCAAAGACCCTATAAGCCTTTCTTTAAAAGAAACCCGTCATTCAAAGAAATTGAACCTCCCCTGGCTAACTTAAATATCAATTTCGGAAACGTAGCATATGATTCCTTATGTACTTATCACCAATAAAATCACTCTGAAAGAGACTTCCCTCAATGGGTGCATGCCATGAATTTAATGGCCAATCGGTTCCTAGATGAAGTCTCCCTGACCGAACAACCAAGCGGTTTAGTTATGAATGTTGTTGATCAAGAAGAGATCGATCCACTAGAAGATACAACCATGTTGATATAGGATCCTGACCTAATCATGCCTTCCGACAACCTATATAGGTCTCAAGAACCACCCGTAGAGGTCTCGGTTGTGCAAACGCACAGTAAGGGTCCACCTGTCTCGAAAGATCCTATTACTACCAAAACGTCGGGGGAAAGGTCAACCCCCGATCACCCGAAATCACCTTTTTCTCCCTGTAATAATCCCATAAGAATCCATACCCAAGAATCGCCCAAAATGGATTACAACGTAGTTGAGGATTTGAATAAGTTGAAGGCTAACATATCAGCTATGGACATATGTAGAATCCCTCAACAAAAGGACTTCCTACTACAAGATTTAAGATCAGTAGAAAACCCTATGAAAAGCAATAATCAGGTAAGAAATCTAACTCCCACGGATCTAGTAAATAAACCAACTGTAAACGTCTTCTCGGAAGATAAGGGAAAACCTTTTGTCCCACCTTTCCTTTTAACATTTGAAGTTTTCAACAGGAACCTCCACAACTGTTTGATCGATTCAGAAGCGTCTTCCAACGTTATGCCTTTGTCTATTTGCATAAAACTAAATGTTGTTCCTCTCAAAAGCGATAAACATGTAATACAACTAGACATATCCTAGGTGAAGGTCATGGGAGAACTCAAAGATGTAATGATCAAAATAGCCATGCATCCTAAGTTTGTGCAAGTGATTGACATAATTATAGTAGAAAACCCATAATCTTATGGATTATTGTTAAGCCGAGATTGGTCTAAGAAATTAAACGGATACTTTAGTACAGATTGGGCACACCTTTGGCTACCATTAAAGGGGCACAAGAATATGATCAGGATTGATAGGGAAAGATATATGAAACATATTGTCACTGACCTAGAAACCCTAAACGAACCCTCATCGACAGATTTCCCTGTTTTAGGAAATTATTCATGTGATTCCTACTTCGATAACATCTCCCCCCTCTCATTTGATGTCCCTCTCACTCAAAATTTTGAAATGGTGTTTCAAGATGAATTGTCGATACCAAAAGAAGAAACTCTCTTCTATCAAGAACCTATGCTAGAAATCACAGAACTAGCAAGAGGAAAAGAGGAAATTAATAGGGAATGGGAAGTCGACACACCTTGCCCACAAGTTTGGACCTTATATTTTGATGGATCTAAATCACAAGAAGGGTCGGGAGTAGGGTGTATCCTCATTAACCCGAGAGGCAAGTGACATTTTATGTCTTGTAGACTAGAATTCGAATGCACAAATAACATTGTCGAGTATGAGGCTCTGGTAAAAGGGATAAAGAAATCCATAGACCTAAACGCCCAAGAATTGAAGCTTTTCGGAGATTCTAAAAGCATTATTCGGCACATAAGGAATACTATACTTTTCAATTCTTCGCACCTTAAGAAATACCAATAGGAAGTGCACAGGCTAATAGAGCATTTTGAAGCTTTCAACATCACGACGGTTCCTAGAACAAGGAACATTCTTGTTGATTCTATGGACACCACCACCTCAAGGCTATCACCTCTAGAGGATTATGAAGCTTCTAGGTTCACTGTAGAACTATTATATAAACCCTCAGTGCCCAAAAATATTTCTAATTGGAAGGTTTTTGAGGGAGATGAATAGATTATAAACTTTCTGACCAACCAGGACAATTTTAAAGATTTGGCCATTGATGATGAAGCATTCCAGGACCAGTCGACGGAAACAGACCTTCATGTAAATCAATCGATCAACAAATCAAAGTCTCACACAATACCGAAAGGGATAGCCAACTTAGAAAACCTTTTTGATCTAAATGAACTATTTAAAGGATCCAAAAATGTGAAGACCGATAGTTCATGTCCTATGCATGAAAATATAAATCTCAGAACCTCGGAAAATCCCAAAAATGTAAACCCCGACCAGATGATTTCCAAAGAGGAAAAGAAGGCCTATCTTAAACTCTTCAGACTATATCAAGATGTCTTTGTGTGGTCCTACCAAGACCTAAAAACTTATGATACCCGTATCATCCAACACACTATCCCATTAAAACCTGAAGTGAAACCCTTCCAACAGAAGCTCTGAAAGTATCACCCTTCTCTGGAGCCTCTCATGTGTCAGGAGTTAAAGAAATTTTTAGATTCCAAAATTATATTCCAGGCTAGACATTCTGCATGGGTAGCTAATTTAGTCCCAATAAGGAAGAAGTCTGGGGAGATTCGCTTATGCATAGATTTCAGAAACCTCAACAGAGCTTCGAAAAAAGACAACTATCCAGTCCCCCCAATTGAACAACTCTTGGAGAACATGTCTGGCTCTAAAATTTTATCTTTTCTGAATGATTTCTTAGGTTACAACCAAGTTCTGGTTTTAGAGGAAGACCGCTTAAAAATTTTCTTCTGAACCAAGTGGGGAACTTTTTCTTATAAATGCATGCCCTTTAGGTTAATTAATGCAGGAGCGACCTTCCATAGGGCCATGGACGTAGCATTTTGGGGAATAATCAACAAGTGTGTAGTAGTTTACTTGGATGCCATGACTGTGTATTCAAATAATAGAGAAGATCACATCCAACACTTAACCCAAATTTTCAAAAGGTGTAGGAAATATGGTATATCCTTAAATCCTAAGAAAACTATTTTCAGTGTCGAGGAAGGTAATCTACTAGGCCACATTATATCCTAAGCAGGCATTCACATAGACCTAGAAAGAGTTAAGTCTATACCTCAACTTCCATTACCTCACAATAAGAAATCTATGCAGTCATTTTTTGAAAAAATCAATTTCGTGAGGAAGTTCACTCCCGATTTCGCGGAAACTATCAAACCCTTACAAAATATGATTCGTAAGATGCCAAATTTAAGTGGGATGATGAATGAAAGAAATCCTTCAGTGATAATAACACTGTTATATCCCAAGCCCCCGTATTGCGGAGTCTCGATTTCAACAAGGATTTTTTCCTCTATACCTTCACCTTCGATCAATCGTTAGCTGCAATTTTGACTCAGAAGGATGATGACAACAACGAGTCTCTGGTGTCGTTCATGAGCACTAACCTCTAGGGAGATGAAATGAATTATCCTGCTATAGATAAACATGCTTATGCAGTTTATATGGCAGTAAAACATTTCAGATATTACATCCTCAAGAATCACACCAAAGTAATCGTGCCTCACCCCGCTGTTCGATCTTTATTTACTCAACATGAGATGGGGGAAATAAGAGGAAACTGGATGGCAATAGTTCAGGAATTTGATCTAGACATAAAACCTGCCAAACTAGTTAAAGGACAAGGGTTATGCAAACTGACAGCTGAAGTTCAAGACCAAGTAAATGAAGATCCCGAATGGGAAAATGAAATGGCATTATGGTGTGGTGAAGCTTCATATCTTTCCCCAAGACAAGAGTCTTGGTATGAGAAACTGACTTATCTCCTGCACCATGGGACTAGCCCAGAAAACCTAAATCCCAAGGAAAGGAGAGCCCTCGGGTTAAAATCTGCACAATATCACCTCATAAATTCGGTACTTTTTCAGGTTAATTATGATGGGGTAATTTTGAGATGCCTCGAACATGGAGATGCAGATAAAGTCATGAAGGAGCTCCATGATGGTCCTGTAGGTGGACATTTCCTAGGAGACACTACCGCTCATAAGATATTGAGAGCTGGTTATTATTGGCCGACTTTGTTCAAAGATGCTCACACATACGCTAGAAACTGTAAAGTTTGTCAAATAAGTGTTGGGAGAGAAAAGAGGGTAGCAGTTCCACTTCAGTCGGTGACCGTTTCTAGGTCGTTCCAGCAATGGGGGTTAGATATCATAAGAGAAATTACACCAAGCTCTTCAAAACAACACAAGTACTTACTTACTTCCACTAATTACTTCATGAAATGTGTAGAGGCCATCCCTCTTAGTCATGTAAACGAGAAGGTGGTGATCCAATTCATAGAACAACATATAATCATGAAGTTCAGTGTCCCCTCTGTTCTTTTTTTTGATAATGAAACTTACTTCTCTTCCACTTTGTTAAAAAAGTTTTCCCTAGACAAAGGAATCATAACTAGATACTCGACAAATTATTATCCACATGGAAACAAAGTGGCAGAATCAACTAATAAGAACCTAGTGAGGATATTGAAGAAAACAGTTGCAGACAACCAAAGGAATTGGCATAATCTACTCCATAATTCTCTATGGCGAGATAGAGTTACACCCAAAGAAGCTATATGGAACCCCCGTACTTTATAGTATACAAACATAAATCAATTCTCCCAAATCGACTATATCTCCCATCCCTTCAACTTGCGCAGGAGTCCGGGGGACATCCCTCATCAACCTTACAACAAAGAATTGACACCTGCTCATGTTAGAAGAAGAAAGGGAGAAAGATAAATAAAAATTAATGTCCCACCAACAGACAGTTAAAATATGGTTTGACAAGCATAAGGCTAAAGAGAAGAATTTTGAAGTAGGAGACTTAGTCCTAAAATGGGACAAAGGAAACGATCCTCAAGGAAAACATTCTAAGTTTCAGAATCTATGGCTCAGAGATTTTCAGGTGGCTGAAAAGATTGGGGCAGGAACTTATCGGTTAAAGAATCTAAGGGGGGAACCTAATGCCCTCCCAGTAAACGACCAAGCCCTAAAGTAATATTTTCATTTAAAAATAAATAAAAAATCGGTGTGCTTGTTTTCATGATTTTTGTTTCAGCCATGTTGATTTCGAAATGTTTTTTGTTTTCTTTTGCTTTTTTATTTTGGCACTTTTGTTCTTTCAAAGGTTGTGTTTATCAAGACAATGGTTGATCTCAAAACATGTGACATAGCAAAATCTCTTCCTAACTCGTCACTCACATACAAACACGAGAAGTGTTGGGGAACCTGTGATTGTTTCGAGGGTCTCTCTATCTAACTTGTGCAGATGAACAACTTTGGAGAAATGTACGAAGTGTCTTCTTAGTGGCTTGGTAAGACCTTAAGGGAAAGAAGGAAAGATGGAAAGGACTACATGCACCTCAGAGACAGAGCTAGTAAGTTTCACCTTAAGCATCTCACTTTGAAAAATAACAGACGTCATCCTCTCCCACTCGCTCAAGGCATTTTGCCAGAATAAAAATTGTCTTTATCAAATGAGTAGACAGTAGCAGAGGGTATGCAGATATCTCTATCGAGGCTATGGACACTCGCTGGTTGTGGAGCAAGGTCTGTGATGTAGGGGTGACTCCACCGGGGCTATGGATGCTCGCTGGAAGTGGAGCGACACCATAGAGAGTGAGTAAAGGTAACTAAAGGATTCATGCCAGTGAATTCTTTACTAGAATTTTTTGTAAAAGAGGGCATGAGTCAAGGTTACAAGAAACGAAGGAGGAACAAAGGCTAAAAAATCCCACAGGAAGACCCAGAAGCATCAACTAGGGAATTTCAAATGCAAGGGTAGAAGAGGCTCTGATTTAAAACCATTTAAGTTCTCCACCAGCTTTAGCATTAGCCGAGCCCCGAAGGAGGAATAGAGAGTCTACTTTCTCCTAGTAAGTCACCATTTGTTGAGCACTCAACACACCCTAAAAATCCTATGTCAAATTTTACTTTTTGGGTACCACTTGATATTTTTAACTGTCTAATTCGTCTTCGTTGTGAAAAATGTTTCCTTTGCTTATCACTTTGTTTCTCATTTAAGTCTCTGAAAGTTTGCTTGAACATGCAAAAACACATAACTTAAAATACTAACATTTAATTGAAGAATTGACAACCAAAATTTTTCCCCAACACGCTCAAAGATTCGACATCGGGAAGAATTAAATATGAAAGAAAATCACTCGAGAAAACCACAGACACTGAGCATCAATCCTCATTGGCGTCAGAAAAAGGAAGTTTCCATCCGCGACAGGCATCACACAAGGATATCGCCGATGATCGATCCCTTCGGCATCGGTAAAAGGCTAAAAGAGTAAGCATTAACGAAGAAATAAAAGCTTCTTCGATAGCTGATCCTCGACACCTTTCGACATCGATGAGTTTTAGAAAACTAGCCCATAGAGAACGTGATAAGTTGATCCCCAATCGTCGATCTTCGATACCTTTTTCAGTATCGATAGTCCTAGGTTTAGCTTAGATCTCACATTTTGAACAAAGTCCCAAGCCTGACTATTACCCACGAGCTAAGTCACTGGTATATGATGTCATATGTCCCAAACCAGTTGTGCCACGACGATAACATTGAGCATGAATTCTGGGCTAACTTAGAGGAAATATGACTTGTCCGAATAACGCAAACAAGAGGGTCTTGCGCAATGAATCCCAGGTTGAACTACATTCCAAATAAGATAGGAAAAGATATGGACAAAGCACACAGGGAATTCATATACAAACAGGAAGATAATACATTCAATTTCTATAACTCGAAGCCTTCCATCAATGTCTCATGAATTTTACATTATATGTCGAACGAGCTCAAAGTACATACAACAGATGTTATCGACACTATGTGGCCAACCAATCTAGGTTTCCTTGAAAACTTGAGATTTATAGGTACAGGCACCACATGGTTTCCCCACTCTCTAGTTTCTATCCCTAAAATCTAGGAAATGAGATTTCTTTTCTTTCGATGCCCTTTGTGCTTCGCACAACTGAATGATTTTATCATGTGCTTCCTGGAGCTGCCTTTTGAGACACTTCACGTTTCCGTCGTGACTTTGTGATGCTGACACCTCAAGGGTTTTTTCCGCCAACTATCATCTTAATTATTTGTTTTCTTGATAGAGTTTAGTGAGCGAGATTTTTGCACGTTCCAGCTGCTGAATCGGCCCTCGAATGTTAGCGCCCACGACATCTTTTCTCCTCATCCTGCTCCCGCTTTCCCAACAAATGCCTTCAATGGGTTCCATCTGAATAGCTCACATAAGTAGTTTCTCGACGATCGATCTTTTGCTCATCTCACATCTTATATCGGTCCCACCTAAGAGAAAATACAAAAAAGAGAAAGTCCAAGCCGAAGGAGAGACCTTCACAAGAAAACGTAAAGCCCATCGATTAATTGGCTGGATCACAAGATCTGGAGAACCATTCCACCATTAAACGCTGCAGAGTCTAATTGGGCCTCGGTGGCGGATTTCATTCCTGATGTTGAACTAAAGGGATTTATAAACCATCAACAAGTCCTTATTCTTGTAGGTGTAAAGTTATCTGCGGATTAGTGTCCCAAGACACAGGAAGAGGAGGAGGACATGTCTCGTGTTCCATATGCGAGTGTGATTGGAATTTTGATGTATATAATGATCTGTACTAGACTGGACATTGCACATGTAGTGGGAATTTTGAGCAGGTATATGTCAAAAACTAGGGAAGGATCATTGGACAACAATAAAGAGAGTTTTCAGGTATTTGCATTGCACTACTAGTTATGGATTGTGCTACCAAGGAATACTAGGTTTGGACAGAGTGTTGGACATACATGGCTTTGTGGATGCAGATTGGGCTGGAGATCTAGATCGTAGAATATCTACAAGCAGGTATGTGTTTAACTTGTTTGAAGGAGGAATCACTTGGACGAGAAAAAGACAGTCTATAGTCTCACTTTCAACTAGAGAATTTGAATACATGGAAGCCACTCATGTAACCAAGGAAGTAGTATGGTTACAAATATTGTGTTCAGGTATTGGGTTGGTACAACAAGTTGTAAGGATAGATTGTGATAGTCAGAGTGTAGTTTTTCTGGAGAATAACCCAACTTATCATTCAAAGACAAATCATATTGATGTTCAATATCACTTTGTGAGAGACATGGTTGAAAAAAAGAAGGTGTTGTTGATGAAGGTGGACACTTTGAAGAATGTTGCAGATTCATTAAAAAAATCTGTGAGCACTGAGAAGTTCTCTTGGTGTAGAGGATCTATGGGCATTGTTTCCCTTGATTTTTGACTATGTAACCGTGTAAGTGGGAAAATGTTGGGTATGTGTTATATTATTTCCGTGTCCGTTTTTGGTCTGTTTTATGGCACATGGTTTTTCGCTGATGGTTTTCTATTTCCAGTTAAGGAATTAAGGTTGTTGACTAGTCTGGGTTATTGGATTAGGGTTTTGGATGTTATAGGATCCTATATTTATATTGTGTTGTAAACAATGTATGATGAGATTAATATTGAATATGTTGGTTTTCTCGGTTTGGGTTTCCAAGGGAAAAATGTATGTGTAATGTGTGTATTTTCCATTGTATATTGTTTTTTATTTTATTGAAAATTTGTTTGCAGTCAAATATTGTACAAGGTTAAAATCTACATCATCTACATATACAAAAATAATCAAAGTGTCTCCATTTGTATGAAGTACATACAAGTTGTGATCAGATTCATAAATTTTGAAACCATGTTAGGGTCCTAACCCACACATAGGTAGAACAATATATTCGGATGTAATAAAGGTCAATATTAATAAGGCCTTGCAATAAAATAGAATAAGTCGAATGTAAGATGACCTAATAGAAGCTTCCGCTTCTAGAAAGATCTTCCTCTAGATGCTTCTTTTGATAGACATATTTAGTATCAATAGGACTCGAGGGTATGAGAACCCTAGCTTGGATATTATTGTAATAGAGCTCTTCTCAACTAGAGGTTTCCCCCTCAAAGAGGCCCGTGAACATTTCTTTCAGAATCAAAGTACTATTTCTGTTGTTATTCTTATATCATTTCAGTGCTATTGCGGTGATTGTTCTGGTTATATTATTGTTATTCTGCCATTTCTAGTATTTTATTTATGTTCTGCATACTTTTTATATCTAGTATATTACAAGTGGTATTAGAGCACTTTCCTCGGCAGAAAGTGTGGGTTAATTTTTTTTTCAGGGTAGAGACGTATTTCAACGTCTTTAAGCACGGAGATTTGTCATTACACGCATAAACCCATGGTTGAGGGATTCATACACACAAGAAATACAAGTGGTACTTAAGCGCACATATGTTGGCCACCCTTGTAACCCTTGTTGGTACCCCTTCAAGTGGTAGCGCATCAGAAAGAACCTGTGTACGGATCAGCCCAGATTACCTGAAGCCCTCTTTAGATAAACCGATTGGCCGCCTAACTGCTATATTGCCACCGAGAACAACACTCGGGAAGATACTCTCTAGTACCTGGGTAGTCGGATAGTACAACTAAGGGTACAGTCTATCCTCCTTAGTTAGTTCCCTAAGACATTGGGCTGAGTACTACTGTTGGACCCCGCACGTATATCAAAGAGCTATAGCACAGGGAAAACCCTTGTCTGTAGAACCCTTGAATACCTAACCCTTGGGGACAGAAACATAAACAAATTAAAACAGACAAGATCTATTGCCATGCAATGGTTTTCGGGTTTCCAAATCACTACACATTTCTTCTTGGTTAAGCATTTGGGCATTTCATCACTGAAGTATTCTTCAGACCAGAGTATAACTCTGCAAGTGTAAAAAAAAGTTTGGAAATTTTTTCACCATTATTTGAGACCTATTCCATTGGATTCATCTCTTTGCCCTTATCACATTCATACATATCATTTTTCGGCAAAATTTGTTACCCCACCCGCCCCTTTTCGGTTCCCTCATCCTCATGGCCCATAAACGTAGCCAAGACTTGGAAGTTCGCTTCAATACCTTGCAATATAGTCTCATCGAGACCCAACAAGAAGTGAAACAACTCAGTGCCAATGTTTTCGCCATCAATACAACCATGCAGTCCTCAATCGAGGAAATCAAACAAGACCTGACCACCCAGCTTGAATCTGTCTTTTCGTCACTCTACACCAAGCTTAATATCCCTATAGATAACCCTTCCTCTGACTCACCTCCACATACTGAAGGTGAACATTCCTCTCATTCACATAACTTTCAACACCATCACTTTCAACATGACCTACGCCTCCCGCGGGTGGATGTGACCAAATTTGATGGCTCGGACCCCACTGGTTGGGTAACCCAAATGGACCATTATTTCTCTTTATACGACATTACATATGACTTGGCCAAACTCTAGTATGGTGTTCTCCATCTAGATCAAGAACTTCGGCAATGGTGGAAATGGAGAAAAACTTCTCGTCAAGGGTATATTCCTTGGACACACTTTGTGGCAGATCTTTATGAATGCTTTGACACTAACACCAACCATTTGGGCCGTTTGACAAAGTTGAAACAATCAGGAACATTGGAAGACTTTATAGCTTCCTTTGAGCGCCTGGATTTTCGGACAAAGGGCATGTCTGATGCCTTTTTCCGAGAGTGTTTTATCAGTGGCCTCAAGGATGAGATTTGGGCCCATGTCCTCATGGCTTGACCTCAGAGTTGGGTGGAGGATACTAAAAGAGATAAAGAAGCACAACAATTTGTATCTTCCCAAAACCGAAAACCCTCATTTATCCCTTGCCCTAAACCACTAAATCCCACTACTCCCTTCACCCCACTAAAGATCCAAAAAATGACCAGGGCTGAAATGGTTGAACGCCAACTCAAAGGCCTTTGTTATAATTGTGATGAAAAATATTTCCCGGGCCACAAGTGTAAGGAAAAAAATATTTTTATGGCCATCTCAAAGGATATTTTGGAAGAGGATGTTGAAAATCCCCTTGTGTCTGAGTCACCTGAAACCACTAACATAACCCCTCCCTCAGACCCTCCCGAAGTAGAACCGGTCATTTCCCTCAATGCTCTCACTGGCTTCTTCGCTCCCTAAATCCTCAAGCTAATCGGTTACATAAAGCATCAGAAGGTCATCATTCTGGTTGATAGTGGAAGCACCCATAATTTT
>SNQJ01S0039956.1:15623-30064 GCA_010110895.2 Picea sitchensis
TGTAATAAAGGTCAATATTAATAAGGCCTTGCAATAAAATAGAATAAGTTGAATGTAAGAATACCTAATAGAAGCTTCCGCTTCTAGAAGGATTTTCCTCTAGATGCTTCTTTTGATAGACATATTTAGTATAAATATGAGTCAAGGGTATGAGAACCCTAGCTTGGATATTATTGTAATAGAGCTCTGCTCAACTGGAAGTTTCCCCCTCGAAGAGGCCCGTGAACATTTCTTTCAGAATCAAAGTGTTATTTTTGTTGTTATTCTTATATCATTTCAGTTCTATTGTGGTGATTGTTCTGGTTATATTACTGTTATTCTGCCATTTCTAGCATTTTATTTATGTTCTTCATTCTTTTTATATCGGGTATATTACAAACCAAGTCGAAGAAAGAAACTGTTTATCTTAGAATACCAAGCTTGGGGATCCTGCTTCAAACCATAAAGTGACTTCTTGAGTCGACAAGCCTAGTTAGAATCTATCACAAAAATAGGTGGTTGTTCCATGAAAATTTCTTTAGATAGGTCTCCATGAATAAAGGCACTCTTCACATCCATATGATGGATTTTCCATCCAAAATTAGCAATAAGGGAAAGAATCATTTGAACAGAGTTCATATTTGCAACAGGGGAAAAGGTTTCAGTGTATTTGATGCCTTATTGTTAAGAAAACCCCTTTGCAATTAGGTGTGATTTATGTCACTCAACAACACCTTCAGAGGTAAATTTGGTCCTGTAGACCCATCGACACTTTACAAAGTTCGTTCCTTATGGTTGGGGAACTAAGTCCCAAGTGTGATTCTTCAACAAAGAATCAATTTCACTCTTCTTAGCTTTTTCCCATTTAGATTATCTTTTAGCATCATATTACGAAATGGGATTATAAGTTTCAAGTACACAAGTCATTAAGGAAATGCTAACATGTTGCTTTTTACTTCAAGTTTTTTGTCCGAAGGATATGTCACAGGCATCATCTCCAGAAAATTCATTTGAATTGGAAACACAATGACATAGACAAGAAGCAAGTGAATTGTGGTTCACTACAATAGCTTTATTAGAAGTCAAATATTTTTCAATCAACGAACCATTCAAAACACAGGATGACGAACTAGTCGACTCGGAGGGTGATGATCTAGTCGAATAGGGAAAACGTTCGACTGTCCAATCAAAGGACTAAAATATGGAACAAGAGAACTAGTTCCAGAGACAACATCAAAGAGATCATCCTGCACAAATCCAAAGGATTCATTCAACAACTTAATGCCAGAATACTTCTCATCAAACCATACATTTCATCTAATAATGGTTTTTCATTTGAAAGGATCATATAGTCGATAGGATTTCGACTCTTCAAAATAGTCCATCATGATGAAAGCATGACTCTTTGCATACAACTTATTCATGAAAACATCGAAAATATGATCCCTAGCAACACATACAAGAATATGGAGGTGGTCGACTGAAGGATTCTTTCCACACCATCGTTTGACTGGAGTCATGGAAGGAACAACTCAAGTCGAGATGTGATTGTGCATATAGTTTTCACAATATATCGCTTCAACCCAAAAGAGAGGAAGAAAATATTTGGCATGCTAATGACATCTAACCCATCTCGACTAAAGTCCAATTCTTGTCTTCTATGATGCCATTCTACTGAAGTGTGTGAGGAACCGACCACTGCCATTCAATATTAGATCGAACCAGGTATTCTTCAAAAGGTCAATTTACATATTCACCACCACTTTTTGAACTCAGGAACTTGATGGGTCGACCACATTGCTTTTCAACAAAGGCCTGAAACTCCTTGAAATTTTCAAAGACAAGGTTCTTATTCTTTAGAAAATAAACCCATGTAAAATGAGAGAGATCATCAATGAAAGTCAAAACACACCTTGCACTTACCAGTGAAGGTATATTGATGCAACAAACATCACTATGAACCAGATCTAATAGGTTTTGTGCTCACCAAACTTTTCCAAATTCAAACAATTCCTGATGATGCTTTCCAATCACATAGCCTTTACAGACTCCTTCAGGGAGAAAACCTTTAGGTAAACCAACAACCATGTTCTAAGTTTCCAATTCTTGCAAACTTCGGAAATTCAGGTGTCCTATTTGTTAAAGCCAAGTTTTACTAGGTTCATCAATGTGAGTAACAAGAGAATTGGGTTCACTATCAGGTCGAGTCATGTCACAAAATGTCTATCGAATCAAGAAACCCTTTGACGACAATCGACTTACCTTTCTTAAAATCACAAACAAAGAACCAATCTAGCCAAAATTCCACAATCATACCTCTCTATGTTAACTGAGAAACATACAACAAATTGGAACTAAGATTTGGCATGTGATTCGCCCACGTTGACATGTAACATCACCTTAACCAGCAACATCCAGAGAAAAAACATCAGCTACATAGATTTTCCTCTCCTTGGCTTCATCCAAGGACGTGAACAAGGAAACATCCTTAGTCATGTGATGAATGCACCCAGATTCAACCACCCATTCATTGTGCGTAGAATGAGATAGCAATACATGAGAAGTTTTGACTTGGAAGGTGAAATTATCAGCGGGTCGACATTCAACGGACACATTTCCTTCAAGGTGTTTAACCTTCTCCACTAAATCCTATCTTTTATTATAACAAACTTTCTCCACATGTCCAATATTTCCACTGTACTGACATGTTTTCTTATTTCAACTTCATTGGGGTGCATCTATTTGTCCCTTAGGTTTCTGATCATGGCATCCAAGATTCTGTGTAGAGGTATCAAACCATGCTCTTTCTCTATGATCCAACTTTCCATTTCCCTTGAGCAACTGGTCTTGATGTTTACGACTAATATTTCCTTAGTCAAACAATATGTGTTGATCAGTGATCAAAAGGCCATAGAAATCTTCAAAGGTGTAATCCTTACCATCTTCCTTGCGTGCTTTCCAGTTGGTACAAAAATTCAACATGAACATGTCAAATTTTGTTCTCAAGTTCATCGATACCATCTCAATGAGTTGTCCATCCTTCTTCTGATAATTATTTCCATATTCATCCAATTTCAATTGGAGTTATTTACAACCACAAAATATCCCTCTATTTTGTCAAAATAATGAGGATCGAGAGAGATCAAATCTTTCTCCAATTGCATGATATTTCTCTCATCAACTCGGTCAAACAATGAATTCAACTTCTTCTAGACTTGATGAGGGCAATCAATTCTACTGAGGTGAAAATGAATCTCCCATGAGATATAGGTCGTGATGACCCCCACGGCCTCATCCTTCTTTCCATCAAAAAATAACTTCGCCTAATCATATGTTTCCAATATAGAATAACAATCTTCGTATACTGCCATAGTCCTTTACTCTTCAATAGGGTTTCCATCTTTTGTGCCCATACTGCATAATTTGATTCGTTCCAAACAACATGATAAATCTTCAAAGCCATCTTCGATATATAGACAAAAATGTTTGTTTCAAAGGTTATAATCCTAAAACCACCATCCTAGAGATAGTCATACAATAGATTTGACTTAGCAAGGTTTGTGGATAACAGGTTGACGTTTCAAACCATTGGCTCTGATCCCATGTTGGGGAATAGGGTGGAACCTGTAACGACACATATATTAAATTTTATAGATAATTGAAGAGGGACTACAATTTGTTTTTAAGAAAGAGGTGGTGTCTAAAGACGTCGTTACAACAATTAAGCAAAGTGCATTGTGATAAGAACATCACAGTGCATATTGGACCTTGATATCTCCATATGATATCATTTTGATCGCTTGATGATAATGACCCACGAGGTTTACTATTTATATCCTCAAGATCTAACCAAATTCCATACAATTGGGAATACATTTTCCACATATAACCATCGGTTGTTAGAGTTGAATATGCCAAATCCATGTTGTCGAGTCAGCTTGACAAGGATGATTGACCTGACCGTCCATGCATCAAACTCATATTCGATTGCTAGGATATTCGATCCACCTCCCAAATATCTTCTATTGTTTGTCGA
The DNA here is from genome assembly GCA_010110895.2 of Picea sitchensis. Taxonomy (NCBI): domain Eukaryota; kingdom Viridiplantae; phylum Streptophyta; class Pinopsida; order Pinales; family Pinaceae; genus Picea; species Picea sitchensis. The sequence goes on from SNQJ01S0039956.1 coordinate 19,639, forward strand.
CTGTCTGAACGACATGAATGTCGACTACTTGACCGAGTGATGTAGAGTTTCGATCGATCACCTGATCGATTGTATCCAAATGCAGGTTGACTAATCAATCGAATAAATCTAGGAGAAGTGTGATGAACCATCAATTCTTGATGTTCAAACAAAATAAGCATCCAATCAATGATTGCATCCATTAACAAATAACCATCAACTAAACAAACAAAAAACAAAGCCAAGGGAGAGTGGAGTAAAATTGATGAGGCTTGACTAAAGAATTTAAAGTGGGTCCCCAAGTTGGTGGAATTGGGGATACTTGAGTCCTCAACAAGGAAATTTTACCCATTGAATGTGAGATTCCCCCTCTCCATTTAGTGATAAAAATTCTCCCTAACATTACCAACTTGGGAAAAATGCTTAGTTATCTTGGAAAATGTGAACAAAGACCATTGCATCGCCTTACATACTAATGAGGCCATGAAAAATAAATTTAATTCATATTGTTATTGAGAGGTCTACCCTCGCTCCTTTTGTGAAGGTGACCTCATTTTTTCTAGTAACCCAACCAAATAAAAGTTAGGCCTCGAAAATTTTGAACCACTATGATGTGTCCCCTACATCAGGAAATGTTGTTTGGCAAAGGGGATTATGAAATTGCTAACCAAAATGGTGAACCACTTTAGGAACTCCCTAATGGGTTGTCATGAAGTAGCTCTATGCCTAATAGCAAACTCAACTTAGACATGATTGTATATAGCTTGTGATTATTATTTTTTCATTTTTTCACTATTTATGTTTATTTTGCACCTTATGCCTTACTCTCTCAAAATTATTTTTCATAAGGTTCTTAGTATACCTTGTTACATCATATTTTATAATGGTGCAAGTTGTTGGACTCATAATCTAGTCTCAATTGTGTGGGCCATTTACTCACCATCATAGATATTACTTCACTCTAGTGGTGTCTCCTTAGGATCCACAACCAATAATTAGGTTGAATATGATATTGTGATCGATTTACATGAAAATTCAATCATCCTTCACATATTATATCTTCAAGTTCCCTCAATTCCAAACTTCTAGTTGCATGGCTCAACAATGTTTATAGCATCCAATAAATTTTCCTTCCATGTAATATTTAAGGTTTTGACTTTTATCGTGCCAATTGGATACCATTACAGTCATTCATGTTCCTAGAAGTAAAAATACCTATGTAGATATCATAGAAAATCAAGTCTTGGATTTCAATTTCACATTAAATACAAGTATGAAATAAACTTTGCCATGTAAATACACATCACCATGAAGTTCACCAAACCATACCAAAACATGATAAATGCACAAAAAAATAGCATATCACACACACACACGAGATAGAGAGAGAGGGTCTCTCTCTCTCTCTCNTATATATATATATATATATATATATCACATCATGTAAGCCCAAGGGTTAGCTCAATTAGCTGAACCATCCACCCAAGGCATGTTGTCAATGAGGAGGCCCTAGATCATAGGTTCAAATATAGTTGAGTCCCTTGATATTACCATTCACAATAAAAAATAGGGGGCATGTCACCCACTACTAGCACACTACCCTTAGGGTGGTGGTATGACATCGAAGGGTTATAGAGGTGGCACCTTGTTGGGACCACCCACATCAAATGCATCATAGTTTGGCTAGTTTAGTCTACTCGACATAGTATAATCCATCGATTATCTACTATACCAGTAAATGAATCCATAAAATGGTATTCCATCATCACCTAGTACTCCTCTAGGATCCCCTTCATCAGTACTTCCAGACCGTGTCAGAGGTTTTTCAATATTGTCTTTAAATTCACCTCTAACCTCACTCCCTAGGCCTCAAGCCTTAACCTAGTCTCCCCCATTACAACTATATTCTCCTTAGTCCCATAGTTTCTACCATGGTCCTCATCCTAACACGTCTTCATGCAACCTAACTAGTCCCACATCTACACAAACCCACCACTAGCACCCGATCAATAATAACATCATAAATTTATATAACCATATGTAGACATGTGTATATATTCAAAAACAACATCAACAAAAAACATAAGACTCACCATAGGTCCTTATTTCTCACATTGGGGGAGAGATAGGTAAGGTTCTCCTCTAAAATGCATCCCCACATAAAGGTATTTCTTAGTCATTATGATCTACTACTCCTAATGATCCAGGAGGATCCAGGAGCTCCAAAACTAGATCTGTTCAGATCCAGTGAAAACTACATCAAGTTGAAGATCTTGTCAGAAGCTTTCCAACAGTGCAAACGATGCCTCAAACAAATCTAGGACGAAGAATTTATGGCCAATCAAAGTTTTGGTCAAACCTAGTCAAATTCAACCTGTCTGTACAAATGACGTCATCATCCATACCGCTGACATCAATAGGTGATTGCATAGATATAACATCATGCTGACATCAAAATGCTGACATGGCATCACGAGAGGCCACCATGTGTCATGCATATTTGGCATTTTGGGTGGCCACTTGGGCCAATTGACAAGTGCCATATGGCATCCCAGGTGACACCATGTGGCACCAAACAGGAGTTGCCACATGGCAGCATCAAAATGAAAAATTTGGCAGGGTGTCCATATGACACATGGCATGTTGATTTGACACTTTTGGATGGCCAAATGACTAATAAAAAATTTCCACATGGCACCACCCAGGAACTAACACATGGAAGCATGGAAGATTAACTGGGAAAGGATCNGAAAAATTTGGCAGGGTGTCCATATGACACATGGCATGTTGATTTGACACTTTTGGATGGCCAAATGACTAATAAAAAATTTCCACATGGCACCACCCAGGAACTAACACATGGAAGCATGGAAGATTAACTGGGAAAGGATCGATGAATAGGAGATTCCATGTGGCCCAATCAATGGGTGCCACGTGACATTCTAGAAATTCCCAATATGGGCTTGAGATCGAACCTTTGAAAAATAAAAAGGTCGGGTCGGCCGACGCTGGACTCGACGATCGAACTATCAGGCGACCCCAAATTTCGGTGCATCCATTATACATAGGAGGAAAAACAAAAAAATTGGTGAAACGACCCCATTTCCTATCTAACAATCCACCAAATCTGACGTCGAATCTCCACGCAAATTCGACAAGTATCCAACAAGGGTTTAATTAAAGGACGAACCCCGCAAGACCATGAATGAGTCATGTCGCATAGTTTGGTGCGTATGCAAAATTGGTTCGGCGGTTTTGAACTATGGTAAATATGGGTTGCATATGTATTAAATCATATATATATATATATATATATTAATATATGTTAGTTACAACAAGTGCTAAAAGGGCAGGCCCGCCGACTTGACTAGGGGACCTCCCCACAACAAAACCCCTTAATATCCAACCGCCTACAATTTGGGCTAACCATTCATATTGAAATGAATTCCCATGTTTATTATTTTAAGCCAAGCCATATCATAGTTTGGGGGTCTGCACCAGCCAATCCCATGCACACAAAATGATGAAAAGTACAGAGTAATTAATTGCAAGTACCAGGCATGCTTTACGAGGCAAAGAGCGCAGCAGGTGCCTGGAGGTGACTTCGTCTGTTTGAGATGATTTGACAGTCATTCTTAACCAATTCCGTTCCATGATCGTAATAGTGACATCCATTTTTTCATTAGAGTTATGGATCAAACGGATTATGGAAGAAAACCCAATGTAAGCATGGTGCTTTTGTAAATTTGGTTTCTTTATGATATTTTGCAAAATATGTATGCATGCTACAAATTTCAATGAGCGTGGAGTGTTGCAGTAAGGAAGCAAGACCTGATATATTGTAGAAAAACTCATCATATTATCCTTTTCATGCAAAACTAAGGCAATGTTGATTATGCTTGAATATGATCAATGAATTCAAAGAGGACAACTCCTTTCCATTGTAAAAGAGTCCTTATTATTCCACAACTTGTGAGAGATCATCCTTCATCAGAAGAGATCGTCTCTTATGGAAGACACATTGCCACTTGTTGTGAGAACTAAAATCCTTGTATTTTCAGCGAAGAACCTATTATTGCCACTGATGTGAGAACTTGGCCCTTGTATTTTTCCACAGAGATTGCCCCATTGTAGGAGAGATTTTGACACCTATTTGTGAGAAACAACACTTTACACATAAGAGTACCTTCTTTGATGCTATCACTAGGAATGGGACTGGAGCCCTTTTCTATGTAAACGAGAGCATCTTTTAAAGAAGAGAATGAAGCGGCTACATAGTTGAGCGGAGCCCAAAGATGTAGCCCACCCTGGGTGAACTCTGCTATCAATTAGCGATTCTCTTGTCCTTATGTGTGATTGCTTATATCATGTTTATTGTGCTCCCTTATTTCCGTAGTTTTGTTGTTGGATGCATTAATTAAATGACACATGAGATTTAATAAGCTTCTTCACCATGTTAAATTCAATTTGGATTCAAACCTCTTAAACACTTCAACGTCACCTTTTAACACAATCAAGTTCAATAAAAATGATCTTAAATCTAACCTTTAAAGGAGTGGCATAAACCAAATAAAGATTGGTAACAGGGTCACCCCCAGTCTCAAATCAAGTGGTATCAAAGTAGGGTTGACGAAGATTGCAGGTGTTGAAGACAAGATGGGGAAAACATTGAAGAGTGCATGACTTCGTGAGCTTGAAGAAATCAACCAGACCATCCAAGCATAGAAAGTTGAATTGAGGAGGTTGCTTCAATATTCTGAAGAGGAAAAGAGAAAACTACAGTAGAAACTACAAGTTGTGGAGGAGAAAGTTGGAAAATGCTCCACAACAGAGGGAGTAAAGGTTTCATCTTGTGGCCATGACAGGTATACTAGTTATGGTTATTTTCATGATGATGTTGATAATTGCACATTTTGTTAGATGATAGAGGATGCTCTCTAGGCACTAGAGAACCAAGGTGGTTTCCCAGAAGCCTCATATACAGCTTCAACCAACCATGAGGAGCAGTTGGACACACATCAGGAAGATGATCAAGTGTCACAGACCAGAATGGAGTTAGTTTATTCTCCATGTTTAGTTCCTTCCTTCAATGTTGATACTTCTTTTGGAGTCTTTGAAAAACATACCAAAGACATTGGATTGAAGCTAATGAAGAAAATGGGACATGACAGAGGAGACCTTGGAGCCAACGACCAAGGCATTGTGAATCCCATCGAAGTGGTGGAATTACCTTGACATGCAGGACTGGGCTATGTCAAATAAGAGGTTGGAGAATTCTCCAAGACCACCGATGAAAGAAACTCCAAAACCACAGAAGCAAGTAGGTCTTCAAGTGACAAGATTGAAATGGTGCAGGCTTAGAGCACATCATATCATTCTGATGATCTTGATCATGAGTCATATTCCAGGGGAGATAAGCATCACAAAGGAGGAACTGAGACAATTTATCCTTTCCAGACCAGCACCAAGGACAATCAAGAAAGGTATAAAAAGTCTCATTATTCAAACGTTCCTTTTGATTATAAGCAAATTGGAAATGATCAACACAATTTATGGCATATAAAACCATGTATGTTTTGTGGTATGAATAACCATGTTGTTTCCAAGTGTTGGAAAAGAATGAATTTGTACAAGAAGGTTATGGCAACCGGGAAGAAGCCAAGACTTGAAGATCCTTCTCCACATCAAGGGAAAGAGAGGGGCAAGAAAAAATTAAAGAGTAAAAACCATTGCACCCATTACGACAAGGGTGGACATCATGAAGCCACATCTTGGACCCTCCATCCAGAGCTGCATCCCAAGAAGGACAAGAAATTCAAGCAAGCACCTATGAAGGGCTCAGCTGGTGAAACAACTCAGAAAGGAAGCTAACTATCGAAATAAGCCCAGCTATCGGAAAAGAGACAGCTCGAGAAGAAGGACCCATTCGTCTTGATGAATGAAAGGATGGATTTTTTTTTTAGTTGTTTTATAGTGACCATTATTTTAAATCACTTATTGCTTCTAAGACCCCATGGCAGGGAAATTTTGTAAAAGATATTGAGATGTATAATATCACTTATTCATGCAACATAATGATATTTTAGGCCTTTTGTTGAGGTAGTAGAGGGTATGGGTTATTTTGTAAGTCAGAGAGACATGTATGATCTCGTGATGTACACTTTTGGGGACCAAAAGTCCTTTAGTGGGGAGGAATGATCCAAGAGGATCTAGGAGGCCCAAAAATCAAAGTGGTTGAAATACAGTGAAAACTACACCAAGTCGAAGAGATCATTGCAAGATTTCCAATGGTGAAAACGATGCCTCGAGCAGAGCTAGGATGAAGAGGTTATGGCCAGAGTAAGTTTTGGTCAAACCAAGTGAAATTCAACATGTCTGTACAACTGACATCATCATCTATACTACTAACGTCAGCAGATGACTGTGCAGAGATGATGTCATGATGACATTAACATGCTGACATGGAAACACGAGAGGATGCCATGTGTCATGCATATTTGGCATTTTGGTCGACCACTTGGTCCAATTGGCAAGTGCCATGTGGCACCCCAGGTGACTCCACATGACACAACCCATGAGATTCTATGTGGTAGCATGATAATGCATCATTTGGTAGGGTGGTTGTATGAAACATGGCATGTTGATTTGACACTTTTGGATGGCCAATAAAATTGTGCCACATGGCAACCCCCAGGTAACGCCATGTGGCACCACCTCGGAGATGCCACATGGTAGCATGGCAAAGTGACAAGTGGCATCCAATGGGAAGATTGATTGGGAAAGGATCTATGAATCAAGAGATTCCATGTGGCCCAATCAATGGGCACCACGTGGCATTATAGAAATGCCCAATATGGGCCCAAGATCGAACCTTTCAAAAATAAAAAGGTCAAGTTGACTAACGCCGGACCCAGCGACCAGACCGACCGACAACCCCAAATTCTGGTGCATCCATTATATATAGGAGACAAAAAAAAATTCTAGTGAAATGACCCCATTTCCTAACCAATGGTCCACCAAATTTGGCGTCAAATATCCACGCAAATTTAACAAGTATCTGACAAGGCTTTAATTAAAGGACGAACACTGCAGGGCCGTGCATGGGTCACGTCGCATGGTTTGGTGCATATTCAGAATTGGTCCAGCGGTTTTGAACTATGGTAAGTATGGGTTGTATATGGATTAAACCATATATACATATATTAATATATGGTGGTTACAACAAGTGCTAAAAGGGGAGGCCCGTGGACTTGACCCCAAGACCTCCCCCCAACAATACACCTTAATATCTATTCGCCTACCATTTGGGCTAACCATACATATTGAAATGAACAACCACGTTTATTATTTTAAACCAAGCCATATCAGAGTTTAGGGGTTTGCGACAACCAAGCCCATGCACGCAAAATGATGCAGAGTACAAAGTAATTAATTGCATGTACCAAGCATGATTTATGAGGCAGAGAGTCTAGCAAGGGCCTGGAGGTGAATTCGTCCATTTGAGACAATTTAACAGTCATTCTTAACCAATTTTGTACCACGATCACAATGGCGTCATCTGTTTTTTCATCAGAGCTGCATATCTGAAGGATTATGGCAAAAAACCCAATGTAAGCATAGTGCTTTTGTAAATTTGGTTTCTTTATGATATTTCGCAAAAGATGTATGCATGCTACAGATTTCGATTAGTGTGGAGTGTTGCAGTAAGGAAAAAAGACTTGATCTGTTGTAGAAAAACTCATCATATTATCCTTTTCACACAAAACTAAGGCGGTGTTGATTATTCTTGAATCTGATCAACGGATTCAAAGAGGATAGTTTCTTTCCATTGTAAAATAGTCCTTATTATGCCACAACTTGTGAGAGATCAACCTTCATCATAAGAGATCGTCTCTTGTGGAAGAGACATTGTCACTTGTTGTGAGAAAAATACTTGTATTGTCAGAGGAGAACCTATTATTTCCACTAAAGTGAGAAATTATCTCGTATATTTGTCCACGAAGATTTCCCCATTGCAGGAGATATTTTTCCACCTATTTGTGAGAAACAACAATTTACACATAAGAGTACCTTCTTCGGTGATATCACCGGGAATGGGACTACAACCCTTTTATATGTAAATGAGAGCATCTTTTAAAGAAGGGAATGAAGCGGCTACGCATTTGAGCGGAGCCCAGAGACGTAGCCCACCCTGGGTGAACTCCGTTATCAATTGGTGATTCTCTTGTCCTTATGTGTGACTGCTTATCTAATGTTTATTATGCTCCCTTATTTCCGCAGTTTAGGTGTTGGATGCATTAAGTAAATGGCACATGAGATTTAATAAGCTTCTTCACCATGTTAAATTCAATTTGGATTCAAGCCTCTTAAACACTTCAACTTCACCTTTTAACGCAATCAAGTTCAATAAAAATGATCTTAAATCTGACCTTTAAAGGAGTGACATAAACCAAGTAAAGATTGGTAACAGGGTCACCCCCGGTATTAGATCACCTAAGAATAAAAAAATCTCTAAGAGAACACCCATATAATGACCCATTCGCTTAGATGATGCATAAGCTCTACTCACCACATCATTCACAGTTCTCTACCTCATCATACCTAATTGCATGGCATGGTCAGGTTTATGAGATGCACTTAAATAAGAAGGCACAAATCACCATTTTGAATAAAAAATCACCTTACCCCACCTCGTGGAAATTGATCAATTGTCCCCTTAGCACATCTAATAGTATTTGATCCCATGCATTATGGGATCCACTCATCACCCTCTTGATCAGTCTCATTTGGCCTCCTAATATCCTATGAGTTGCAAATGACCCACCCACCCTCAATATCATTTATATCATTTCCCTCATCCATTATGAAAATATCTCATCCATGGGGATCACTCCATCCACCTTCTTTGTCCCTTCTATGTAATAACAAGATATAAGAGCCTCTAATATCATAGTCCCTCGTATCTATGTCCTTAGGTTTATGGCCTCGCCCTCACACTTGAAGAGCCATCAAGAAGTAGATCTTTGATAAGGTGAGCTCCAATTACTGCCCTCGAACTTGGAAATACCTATCAGGATGCCTAAAATGAGAAATAGTTTAGTCATTAAGGATTATCCAAAATGAGAATGAAATAGGTTGAAATCCATGTAGGATCAATAATTATTATTTAATAATGAATAAGATATATGATTATTATGTGATTACAATTCCATGTGATGGTATACTTATATTCATTGATTATTCACAATGGTTGATAGTTCATGTCCTTTAGTTAGGATATGTCACTTAATTTGTTGTTGTTGTTTTTGTTGTTGTTGTTTTTGTTCATTTGATGTTTATTTATATATTTATATTCATTAGATTGCCTATCCCTTCAAAGATGCATCGTTCTTAAAGCATTTTATGGAAAAATAATTATGTATTTTTTTATTGTTTGTAATGCCATCTCATGATTCTCTATTCTTGAATCTCTGGTGATTTATGACATGAGATGATATGAGTTATGAAGAATTGAGTAGAACTGCCTTATTGTGAAAGGGTGAAACCACGATACTTCAATTTTGTACATAATTATGTGGTGACAACTTCTGTGATTTGGGAAATGATACAATTCTAGAACCTGATCTTCTCTTCAATATAATAGGAACTTCACTTAGTTCCTCATATTGATTTAATATTTGGTTAGTTTGTTGAATAATATATTGTTGGATTACTGAGAGGAGGGGTGAATAAGTAATAGATCAATTTAATCCTTTTTAACCATATAATCCAAGTGTTATATCAATGAAGCATTATCATCCAATAACCGTCGAGTAAATAAGCAATGAACAAATGAACAAACATACACATACACAGTACACCAGTGTTTTATGTGGAACCTCAAATCGGCAGAAAACCACATAATGTTTTTTCTTATATGTCTTGAAGAATTACATTCATTGGAAGCACCAACTTCCTTTGTTTTCCAGCTGCAACTGGAAGGAGGGTCCAACTCCCTAGTTTCTTGGGATACAACCTGAGGGAAGATCCAACTCCCCAATGCTTTGGCTACAACCAGAAGGAGGCTACAACCCCCTATGTTCTCCGGCTACAACCGGAAGGTGGCTACAACCACTTGTCCTTGCCCTGTCCTGCCACCCTGAAGTAGAAGTAGGATGATGGAACCACTATCAACCTGTCACTATGAGATATACCATTGTAAACTTGTACCAATAAATCTGAACCATGCATCAACCATGCATCAACCTGTACCTCAACCTGTAATCAACATGTACCATAAACAAGTGCATCAACCATGCACCAAACTGTACCAAATAACCTGTAATCAACCTGTACCATAAACAAGTGCATCCAACCATGTACCAAGTATGTACCAATCATGTGTCAACTACTCATCAACTATGACTCATCAATATGTACTAACATCATCAACTATACACCTCATGTA